>CM032228.1:16067500-16335000 GCA_019009955.1 Riptortus pedestris
CGCACTGCATCTAAACATTGTTCTGCGGAGAGCTGGTTGCAAACCATTCTGATGCGCTCGATGAGGTCATCTCTTGTGCGGACGGGCTCTCGGTAGACATTTTCTTTCACGCATCCCCACACGAAGAAATCTAGTGGCGTGAGGTTCCGGAGACCGGGGAGGCCAAGGCACCGGCCCACCTCGTCCTATCCAGCGACCTGGGTAGTTGATATCCAACCAGTCTCGTACGGCCCTTCCGTAATGTGCAGGACAACCATCGAGTTGAAACCAGCTCTCAAGCCTTGTTTCCAAAGGGATATCTTCCAAAAGTGCCCGTAAGTCATTTTCCAGATGATAACTTTCAGCGTGAAGTCGAGCAGGTAAAAATACGGGACCTATTATGCGATTATAACAAAGACGACCCACACGTTTACAGAAAACTCATGCTGGTAGTGAAATTCTCTAACAGCGCAGGGATTCTCATGTGACCAAAGGTGGTAGTTTCTTTGATTGAATATGCCCGAACGTGTAAAAGTCGCTTCGTCCGTCCAGATTACTTTCGAACTTAAGTTTACATCGTTTTGCAATTGTTCTTTGTACCAATTACAAAAAATTAATCGGCGGGGATAATCAGCGGGTATTAAATTTTCTACCTTTTGTACATGGTAAGCATGCCTGCGGTCAGCCCTTAATGTGCGCCAAATGGTTGTCTTTGGTATGCTTAGAACTGAAGCAGCTCTCCGGACGCTTGTGCCAGGGTTGGTATTGAAGTGCCTCAGTATCCTCTCCCTCCGCCTCAGGTCGGCTTCCATCGGAGCCTGCATACGGTTTCCACGACGATTACATGAGAAGGACCCAGTCTCTCGAAGCCTTCTGAAAGTGCTGGTAAAAACACCTCTGTGTGTGGTTTCTCGGTCAGGAAACCGTCTGCGATATTCCCGAACTGCCTGACGTGCATTGCCATCGCAGAATTCGTAGACGTAGACTATGTCCGCGTATTCAGCGTTGGTAAATCTAGCCATATTTGTTGACTTCACTGAACAGTACTAGCAACACCACTAATATGAGAATGCGAGGCTGGATTCCCCCCAAAAAGGATTAAAATGATAGTAAACATTTTAATCCTTTCTTTTTAAGTTTAAACACTCAACCTGGACGTTTTATTGATAAGGAAAGCGTGAGAATATTCATGTTTTCTAAATTTACTCCTCGTAAATTAAAAAATTAAGCTTACTCAAAAAGCCAATAGTTTTTTGTAATTTAAATACATTATTAAAAAAAAATACACTTTTTGCACAACTATTTTCAGTTTTTAGGTGATTTTCTCAAAAACGAAGCGAAAACGAGGCATATGCCAGAGGACTTTTTTTCTTAGTTTTTCGATCCTCTATCGATCCCTGAAGTTTGGCCGTTTGGTTTGGGGACACCCTATATATATATATATATTTTTTTTTTGAACACACCTCATTTTCGTCATCTCCTGGGAAGGATCGATGGACATTTTACTACATTTTTGGAAAATCGCGTACAACCTCAATAGGTGAGGGGAACTCAGCTAGAACAAAATGCTTTAATTATTTCGGCGAGTTAAGAGAGAAATGGTGAGCGTGAGAATAAAGATGAGTTAATAATAGGGTAATATCTGGGCTGACAGCTGCGATTGATGCAGCTGAATGTGCAAGTCGGGGAGGCTGAGCTGAACACGAATTCTGGGGAAATGTTGAGAAACTGACAGATCTCTGTGTTGTACAAGGTTTTTTGGCGAAGAGGCCATGGCTGACAACATTAGAAGGAAATGGTCATTAGGAACATATCGACGGTTGCAAGGATTACAATATCTCTAATAGGAACTATTCATCTTTATAAAAAATCCGTCACTCAGGGGCTGCGTAAACTAAGCAGATTTCCCTCGTGATGTTTAACAATAGATAAATCTACTACATACTGGTAACAACTCCACCGCGAATATTAGTTGAATAAATACAAACGATAATAAGTAACTTCCAAACGGGAAGCACCTGAAACAAACAGATCAGTCAAATTCCTACAAAAAAGAATAAAATTCCGTCACGCAGGGGCTGCGTAAACTAAGCAGATTTCCCACGTGAAGTTTTACGATAGAGAAATTTCACGAGAGCCGAACAGCTTTTGGCGGGAAACTCACTCTCTTCTGTTATCCGCCCACAATTAATAAAAATGCAAATAGCTCGGTTGATATTCAAGATAGAGAATAAATGTATATAACAATATTTATAGTAAATTTAATTTGCAATAAGATTGAATCTATACAATATTTCGATCCTATGTATAGTAACGGAGATATTACGAATTCTCGAACATCCTTCCCTCTAAACTCCCACTTGGCCGATTTCAGCCATTAACGAACTTGATCTTTCTTTTTACATAAAACGACTAAATATCGAGTTTGGTAACGATTAAACAATAATTGCGACCGCTAGAGCGGTAACAGACAAATATATATAAATGTATATATATATATATATATATATATATATATATATATATAACCTGGTCGAAAACAACTATATATATATAAATATATATATATATATATATATATATATATATATATATATATATATATATATACATACAGTTTTGAACGGACCCCATTTCGTCATCTACTACGTAGGATCGATGGACATTTGAAGAAAAATTTCGAAAATTCCGTCATGAGTACAACCTCAATAGCTGATTTCCCTTAAGGAAAATCTGCTAATTTATGGTGAGATGAGATCATGAGTGTGTCCTAACTGCACGTGGGAAATCTCCTACGTTAAGTCAGCCTCTGCGTGAAGGACTTTATTCTGGTCAGGTTGGTAATATTTATAGATTGCTTATAGACAAGACTTTGAGCAAGGCAGGTACTGAAGTCGAGATATGTAATAGACAATCTCTGAGCAAGGCAGGTATGGAGCTACCTTTCAATTAACCCAAAACGCAAGTACATTAATCAATGCTTAGAAAATGGGCAAACTTCACTTCCATGGCCCTTGCAACAGGCTCACCTCCTTTCTAACCTATTTACATAAACAAGCTGGAAATCTGATAAAGGAAACCATTTTTATTTTTTTTTTCAAAGCAATTACCGTCGGCTATATTTACCATTTTGTCGGCCGTAAACTGATTCCTGTTACCTTATAATATTCATCTTTTGTGAGGAGTTTTGACGTCTTGTCAAAAGGAGCCTAATGGTTTTCTGAGTGGGATATAGTTGGCCATGGCCGAACCTTGCAAAGGCTCTGACAGGTTGTTTATAATAATCTGCTCCCGATTCGAATGCAGCACATTAATATTTATATTAGAATGGAAACATTGTTAATAAATTTTTATTAAATTGGGAAATATTGCGGTTATGGCCTGATGGCTATCTTTATTGCGGTGTTTGATTAGGCCCACCTGCCGTTTAGATTGCTGATAATAAGAGGGCGTTTTTATTTTTTGAAATCTAATAAAGCGTTTATTGGTAAGTCAGTTACCTGGGAATAGGATCGAGAGAGAGGTTGATCAGACACCACTCCCCGTCCTTGTTAGCTGCTGCTGATTAAAGGGCCGATTTCTAAACGTTTCGTCATATCGCCTTTGAATAAGCCCGTCCCTCCGCTAACTGCACACTTTTACCTCTTACTAGCTTATCGCCTCAACAACTGATTTGCCTCTGACCCAAAAATGAGAGCCAATTATGACTTCTAAGGTTAGGAGTCGATGAATTCGGTTTCGGCTGATTTTGATCCTAGTATTCGAAATCATGAGGCCATTTTGAACAAATGTCTTGCCACAGGGATCGTACCTAGGAGTTGATAAGTCCATCACTCTGGGGCTGCGTTAAATAAAGAAATTCCTCACGTGATTTACAACAGATAAATCGACATACTTGTAACACTTTATACCACTGTGAAACCTCCACACCAGAAAGCGTCGGAATAATAAACAAACAGGTCAGCCAACCTCTCACACCTGAACAAATAGATAGAAATATTCTCCACCGGAATGAAAAGTACGTCACACAGGGGCTGCGTAAACTAAGCAGATTTCCCACGTGAAGTTTTACAATAGAGAAATCTGCATACTAGTAACAATAGTAGTAATGAGTCTCTAAACCAATTTGACGTGGGCCGAACAGTTACGGAAACGGCCGAACTAGCTTTCGGTGGAGTCACGAATAGACCCGACGTCAGCCGATCTCATCTCGTCCGTAATCCTCACAAATTTAATAAAAATGCAAATATCTCGGTTAATATTCAAGATAGAGAATAAATGTACATAACAACATTTATTGTAAATTTAATGTTTAATAATATTAGTTCAATACAAGTTTTCCATCCGACGTATAGTAACAGAAATATATCGAATCTTCAAAACTCCCCCCTCGAAACCCGCCCCCCTCCCACTTGCCCGATTTCAGCTATTAACGAACTTGATCTTACTTTTTACATAAAACCATTAATTGCCGAGTTTGGTAACGATTAAACAAGAATTGCGAGCGCTAGAGTGTTAACACACACACACACACACACACACACACACACACACACACAATTTTCATCAACTCCTGGGTAGGATCGATGAACATTTGAAGGACATTTTCGAAAATGTCGTCATAAGTACGACCTCAATAGCTAATTTCCCTTAGGAGAAATCTGCTAAAAACAATTACTGAAATATAACAGAATATAATATATTATAGGTAGGATGAAATAATTGGCTACGCTTCCACTATTACAATTTATTCGGATGTTGACCTGATGGCTTTTGGAGCTAGACCTCCAGCCAAGAGCCGTCAGGTCAACATCGAAGACCTTCGGGCACTGATGATGATGCACTGCATCGAAAGAGCTCTGCCGTTTTAATAAATTTGTTATAAGTTTGGATTCAGGCTCATAGCCAATTAGTATCTCATCCTACCTACATTAGATGTCACTTCCAATTCCACCTGGCCATGAAATACCAGAACCTCAGTATAGTAATATATTAATTCTGTATTGAAAAGTAAATTTTACTATTCCAAGTCCAGATGACTGTAATTTATAATGAATCAGAATAATTTTTATCTCAATCACTCAAATTTATCATCGCAAAGTATGAGTTCAATGCAAACAATATTTGGTATTTAGCCTAGGTTAGAAGGGGTTCATAATATAGGTGGTGCTTATTATTAATATACTTACTTACTGAATGCAGAACACTATAAAATCCAAACATCTCGGTTAATACTAATCATATGGAAAATATGTGTAGAACAATATTTATAGTAAATTAAATTTCCAAAAAGATTGTTTGTATAAAATTTTTCGATTCGAAGTATAGTAACTGAGATGTTTCGAATTTTCGAAGTTCCTCCCCTCTAAACCCTCCCCTCCCCGCGTCCGATTTCAACCGATAACAAAGTTGATCTTTCCTTTTACATTGGGTTGTGTTATTGTTAAAGTCGTGTTTTTGCTTGTGTATTTGTGTAGTGTTTGTTCTGTTTTGGTTTTAGTGTGTTGGGTTGTATGTTTTGTTTATGTTGTTGTGATTGTTTGTATTGTTTGTTGTTTGTAAGTTGTTTAAGTCGACAGTTATTCGTACTTCCTGGTTTTTAGCCGTCAGTACCCCCCCCCCCTCCCTTTTTTTCATATAAATAGAGAATTTGAGGTGAGATGAGATCAGTAGTGTGTTATACCCGCACGTGGGAAATCTGCTTAGTTTACGCAGCCCACGCGTGACTGACTTAATTTAGTTATCTTGTAAATCGTTAAACATAGGAAAGAAGCTTTACAAATCTCCCCATGACTAGAATTACAATAGCAGATTTCCCTTACTAAATGGACGGTGAATACAGATCACTTATTAACGTCCATTTTCTGCTAGTCTGGCTGATCGGGACGTGTTATCTACAAGTTGCCAACCTTTAACCCATCATTTAGATTTTTATCAATGAAGCTATTAAATGAACTAGTATTAATTGAAATCTGAAGGGCAGAAAGAAGAGTTCTTAATTAGACATTCCTTCATGTCTGCAACTTATAATTAATTATTCTAATCAGCAATGTTATAAAAAAAAAAATTAAAAAAAAAAAAAACTGGTATCTCTTCAAAACGCCTAAATATTTCTTCTTTACATTTAAAAGAATTAGATGATGACACCATATGGCCTGTTATATTTCTGGATTCAGACAGATCTTTCGATACCGTTAACTAGGAAGTAATGTTTGATAAAAATAAGTAAAATGACGATATTTTGGTGACAGAATTTTAATTTGGAATATTTACAAAAAGCAGAGTACAAATAGTTATTTATTACTTACAAGTGACGAAAGTAGATCATTTTACAACTCGAGTGAAACGTTTACCCACACGAGCCGAAAGCGAGTGTGGTAATTTTCACGAGTGAGTTGTAAATTCTACTTTCGTCACGATTGTAATATTACGATTTTTTTCTGTAATCGGTGTAATACAATGAATCAGAACTAACCAGAAAAGTGAAACAAAATTAGGATTATTGTGAAGAGTATTTTCGGTTGTGAATGTTGTTTGGTAGGTTATAAGCATTCTGGTTGTGAAAGGTTATAAAGCAAAGTTTATAAAACAACTAGTGATTATTGTGAAGTAGTAAATAGTTATAAACATTTGCAGGTTGTATAAACAAGGAAGGTAATTATAATTATATTTAAATTTTATAATATATTGATTATTTCCACCAAATAATTCATTCTCAATTTCAATTTATTTTGATTAAAATAAACAATCTACTTACAATGTTAATAAAACATATAAAAGCATTTAATTTCCAAACTTCAAATTAATATTTTAATTTATACTTCTTACTAATTAAGAAGGCAATTCAACTTCTTCACTTGTGAAGAAAGTGATTACTTTCTTCACTCTAATTGCAAAATGTTTCAACTTTCTTCGCTCATTTCAGTTTTAGTAATGGTTTACCATAATCAACGATTACAGTAAAAAAATCATAATAAATGAGTGGTAAAAAAGGAAGCTAGAATTTAATGTAGTCGATAAGTGAAG
Source organism: Riptortus pedestris (assembly GCA_019009955.1). NCBI lineage: Eukaryota > Metazoa > Arthropoda > Insecta > Hemiptera > Alydidae > Riptortus > Riptortus pedestris. The sequence continues at coordinate 16,074,506 of CM032228.1, forward strand.
GATGTAATCATCTGTTAGCGGAATTCCCTTGAGGGTAAATCAAGCTCATTGAATGGTCGTACTGCACATTAACACGATTTTCGAAATACTTTTTCTTCAAATGTCCACCAATCCTACATATTAGTTGACGAAAATGAGGTTTTTTCGTTCCCAATTATTGTATAGCAACATGCTAAAGTACCCGGCATTCGCCCAGGGAACAATTCATTTGAGGTTGAATGAAGATGGGTATTTCTGTTGGCAAGGCTGTTCTACTATTGCACAAACCATTTAGAGACATTTTCGCCGACCCAGTGTTTTCGTGTTTAAGGTTTTAATACCCGTCGTGCTGTGGATTTGTTAATAAAATTAGTTTGTTTATGTAAGGCTTCTCGCTGTCCTTCAATATTTGTATATTTTCCCTTCCCCTGTGCATTATGCATAGATTTGAATTATTAATAACGTAATATTAACATACATTTGAATTAATTTTTCCAGGTGAGGTACCTGGTAGTTCATATTGAAAAGTATTCTTGAGCAATTTTTTTTCTAAATAACACAATAAACAACTTGTGGTAGGTGCATAGTTGCCGAAACTACACGAGGAAACGAACTATCACTATTATTAATTTCAGGCCTCCCTTATAACCCCCCCTCCTGCCTGTCCCTCGAAATAGTATGCCTTTTTATAAGGAAGGCATTAGTGCTAATACACATACTGAGTGTTTTATTAAGTTCGGTTGAGTCTTTTGTGCCAAATAAATTTGTTCACTTCCGCTATAATTTTTAGCTTATATCTCGTTTATAATTCGGTATACGAAAAAAGTGTATATAACAAAAGTTACTCTAAATAGCAAAATAAACAACTTTTGTTACGTTCATATTTGCCGATAAACCAATAGGAAACGAAATGTCGCTATTTTTAATTTCTGGCTTCCCTTAAAACCCCCACTCCTGCCCGTCCCTAGAAATGTTGGTATGACTTCTTATAACGAAAGCGTTAGTGCTAATACACATACCGAGTTTTATTTATTTCGGTTGGGTCTTTTGTCCCAAATAATATTGTTGACTCCCGCTATAGTCATAAGCGTATAACTCATTTAAACTTCGGAATTCCATGACCATGTTTATGACATAGGATACGGTAAATACCCACACGGTGGACAGCTTCTGTTATGAGGTACTTGCATAACTGATAATTAAACGAAGTATCACGACTTGTAATTTCAGGCCTCGATTGTAACCCCCACTGAATATTCGTCTCAGAGTAAACTAATATAGCCTATCTCTCAAGTTGGACCAGACTGCTCACGGTGTGCCAATTTAATTTAAAATCGGTTAAGTAGTTTAGGAGTCCATCGCGGACAAACATCGTGACATGAGATTTATCTATATTATATATTAACGGAGCAGAGTTAATAAATACCAGAAATAACTGGGTGCGCCTCCCCGGCGTTCATCCTTCTAAATTATTTATTTATGATAATTAAACAAATTCACATTCCTGAGAATAACACTACATTGCTAATACAATACATGGGGCTCAGGTTAACCATGCGAGTTAAATCATTGGCCTTTATCTCACATGGTAAACCTAGAGTGGCGAGTTCGATTCTTGCCTGGGCAAAGGAAATTATTTAGTGACGAAATTCATTAAATAACGTCCTAAAATCCCACCCTGGCTAGAAAAGGGTGGTAATCTGTAGATAACCCGTCCCAATTAGCCTGAGTTGCAAAAAGTGGACGTTAATAAATAATAACAATAATACATTGCTAGAAGTATAAGCATCATGTGACATGTAAACATAGACCAATATGACGTCAGCGGGGAAGCGGCAGAACTGATAGGACAAATGAAATATCCCCACACCTCCTAGGCTCAGTGGAGCCAACCTATGTACCACTCATTTAGAATCTCAATCCTGTAATACATTAAATTATATTAACAAATCTAATTACTTTATCTTCACAATACTTAAGTTGTTTCTTCAAATAATTTTCACGTTTTAATTAAATAAAGTATTAAATACACTTAAGGGAAACTGGCGTTTCTCGTGAATTAATGTTTGGGAGAAGAGAAGGGAGGGAACGCTAAAATATTCTTACTTTACTTGGTGCAATCTGTTACTGGTTTTTAAAAAAATAACACAGATTTAACGGAAGGATAAGAAGGTCAAAATACCTCCACTCTTAACACTTTTTTCATGCAAATCTAAAGATCAAGTTCGTTAAAGCCTAAAATCGGAAAAGGGAGAGGAGGAGAGGTTTAGAGGGGATGAAATAATCTGATATGATGGGATGAAAATTCTAAATATCTCTGTTACTATATGTATATATATCAAATCTTGTATAGAACCAATCCTATTGTGATTAAATGTAGCATAAATATTCTTATTCTTTATCTTGAATATTAACCGAGATATTTCAGTTTTCAGCCTTCAGCAACCCTCCACTTCTACTCATGTCCCATAAACAATACTCTGTTATATAATAATTTTTTTTTTTTTTATTTATTTAATTTAAATGAGTTCCGCAACGCAGGCGATTTACTCATTATTAAAGTGTCATTAAAAAGTGAAATGCAAAAAAAAAGACAAACAACAACAACAACAACAAACGAAAAAAGTGTGAACTTTGGCAAATGATGTTTGAAGCATAGAAGGTAATATGAAGCAAACGATATTGTACGTTATGGAAACACATGGTAATGAACATTATATATAAATGAAAATGTTACTATATAAAAGGGGGGGAGAAAAATTAAATAAATAAAAAAAAAATAAGTAAAGGGGATAAACCAAAAAAAATAATAAAAAAAATAAAAAACAGAAAAAATAAATAGAAAATAAATAATCTTATAGTTTGTACACCCAGCTAATAAAAAGTAGAAAAAAGTGAAGATTGGTTTGTAGAAAGTGTAGATTATAGTGTGTAATATATGTTGGTGTCTTTCAGATGTTTAATGACCAGAGTCTATGTAATCACGGTTATCGGTCAAAAGTTTCCTGTAAGTCATGTGGAATGTCTAAATAGTACTCTTCGTCGACAGTCAGACCAATTTGTGTTGTACATATTAAAATATCGTTGCAGAGTCTACAAATCGGGGCGTCCTTGATTGTCAATTAAGTGTCCGTGGGTCAGCAAGGAATGGCCAATGCGAAGTTGGGTCAGCAACAACTTTCTCTCTTCGTGTGCACCTGTTACTTGATGGCCAATCCTTAACCGTTTGTTTTATTTGTCTTAGCTTTATGTCGTTCGTTGTTATCCCAAGATTGCACACTGCAGTTGTAGTGTCCCCCCCCCCTTAAAATGCATTCGGCTAGTACGTCCATGGTGAACTGTACCTTTATGTCAATGTCTGGTTTTTTCCTACAGTACACATTGGCTAATCTGTCGATGTCGGAACTTTCCCTTGATGTTTGTATGCCCGGGTAACCATAAAAGACTAATGGTGTATGTTAACTAGAGTTTAGTCCGTTGAAATTGATCAAAAAATTTTGATAGCCAAAGGCTTTACCGAGTAAATGTTGTTAAAAGTATGTAGTGATCTTAATGCTCAGTGCACAGTACTATTTCATTTTGGAAGCATTGGACTCTTGGACAAGGCTAATAGGAAGGCCTGAAGCATCGGCTGAATAGTAGCCCTAGATACAGGTTGCCAAATTTAGTTGTAAAATATTGGAAGCCAACTATGGCAGCAGAACCTGTACCGCTTGCTGTCTTAGAGCCATCATTATAAGCAAAGACACTGTTAGCTTTGTCACCCAATACTGACCTAAAATAAGCACTGTACATGTGTTGTGAGGTTGGGTTGGACTTTTTTGAACTTGCCTAAAGATGTGTCTATTGTAAAATTTTGAATACGCCACGGAGGATATGTAGTAACTGGAGAATGTATATGTCCGTGTTTGCTAATGGTATTTGTGCAATGTAAAATGTATATCTTATAGAAACTTGTTTCGGTCTAGTTCGTTAAACCAAATATTGGTTATAATGTGTATTATCTAGGACTGACGTTGAGCATGGTGAATTTAAGAATTTAGATCGTAGGACATATTTTATACATAGTTTCTTCCTCCTGAGATCTAAGGATGGTTCGCCAGCCTCCACATAAATGCTGTTTACCGGAGTAGACCTAAATGCCCTGTAGCCAGGCGAAGGCCTGTATTGTGGACAGTATCTAACATTTTTAGAACTCTTGGACGGGCCGATGAATATACTATGCAGCCATAGTCCAGTAGAGACCTGGTGTAAGCACGATAGAGTTTTAGCATAGAGCATCTGTCCGCACCCCACTTAGTATTGCTTACAATTCTTAAAAGAGTCAAGGATTTCTTGCATCTTGTAAGAAGATCTTTAATGTGGGGTATCCAGGTTAATTTTCTATCAAGTGTTAAACCTAAAATTTTAATACTATCCACATTTATAATAGGGGCATTATAGATGGTAAAATTAGGAGCTGGGGAATTCCTTCTTTTAGTAAAGATTATACTCTTAGATTTTCCGGAGGAAAACTTCATCCCAGAGTGAGATGACCAGCTCTCTAAATTTACTATCGTCTGTTGCACAATGGAACATGCTTGATCATAGGAACAAGAACAATGGTAAATAAACAAATCATCAGCATACAGGCAGTATTTTACTGTTGGTGGAATGTATTCCTGAATTGAGTTCATGGCAATGTTAAAGAGTGTAGTACTTAGTACACCCCCTTGAGGCACTCCGTTTTCCTGTAGGAACCTATCAGAAAGCGTTGTTCCAATCCTGACTCTGAAATGTCTATTGCTTAAATAATTTTTAATGAAATTAAAAATGTTTCCTTTAATTCCCCAGTCCAGTAAGGTTGCAAGAATTTTTCGACGCCAAACTGTATCATAAGCCTTTTCTATGTCTAGGGCCACTGCTATTATTAACTCTCTATTTAAGAAAGCATTGAGGATATCATTCTCCAGCTTTGTCAGATGATGCATGGTTGAATGGCGTTCTCTAAAGCCACATTGGAATGGAGACAACAATTTGGAATGATCTAAGAAACTGTGCAGTCGTTTATTCAAAATTTTTTCAAGCATCTTAAAAAGACAGCTGGTAAACGAAATAGTTCGATAATTGGATGCAATCGTTTTATCCTTGCCAACTTTAAGGACTGGAATAATAATGGATTCATTCCAAGAATCAGGATATAGCCCATTCTCATAAATTTGATTATAATACCTCACAAGATGGTTAAGGGCAGAGTCAGGTAATTCTTTTAACATTTTGTAACTTATTCCGTCTTGACCTGGCGTGGAGTCCCGAGTGTTCGTAAGTGCGATTTTCAGTTCTTTAAGAGTAATAAACCACTTTATTTGAAACTTAAATGCCAAATATTGTTTTCAAGAGACCTTTATTATACGAGATACATGCAAATATGTTCTGTTGATTACCCCTCCCCCCGTGTCTTAAGCCTCTGGACTACTAAAATTTGATTGAGATAAACATTATTCTGGTCTCACAATACTATACATAGTAAATAGTTTTCAATAAAATTAGGAGGCTCAGGTTAGCCATATGTGAGTTTTAAAGCATTGACCTTAATCTCACATGGGTAAACCTTAGGGAGTGGCGAAGTTTCTGGGAATTCTCGCCTGGGCCAAAATGAAAAATTTATTTAGTGGCGAAATTCAATTTAAGAACACCCTAAGCCCCGCCCTGCTAGAAAAAGTCACCGTCACGCAGTTGGCTCCTGCGTTTAAACTAAGCAGATTTTCCCACGTGGAAAGTTTTACAAATAGAGAAATCTGCCCTAATAACAACTGTAGTTCTAAGAAACCTCTAAACCTTAAAACAATTATTTAGGGCCGTTCCGTAATAAACCAGTTGTTTCTCTAGCCACAAAAAAACAAGTTAACCTAACCATCTAAAACCTAATTCAACGGAGGGCACGAATTTACGAAACGAAATAACGAACGAATAGTTATGGAAATGGCCACCAGAGCTCTCGGCCGGAAGAAAGTCCGAACATGCAGATTACACAAAGGCAAATATCTCGTTTAATATTCAAGATAGAGAATAAATTATATAAACAATATTTATAGTAAATTCCCTATTTCCAATAAGGATTGGTTATATACAATTTTTCGATCCGAATGCATTATAACGGAGATATTTCGAATTTTTGAAAATCCCCCACTCCCTCCCTTCTCTCTACCCCCCCCCTCCCCTCTCCTTTTACCTTTAAACCCCCCCTCCCACTTTTTCCGAATTTCATGACGTTCGTTAACGAAACTTGATCTTCCTTTTTACATAAAACGATTAAATACCGAGTTTCGGTTGACGATTTTTAAACAAAAAATTGCGACCGCTAGAGTGATAACAGACCAAAAAATATATATTAATATATATACTAGCTCAGATACCCGGCTTCGCTCGGGAATTCATTTGAGGCTGAATGTTGATGGTATTTTTTTGGCAAGGCTTTATTTTGCACAATATTTTGACATTTACCCGTCGTTTCTGTGGATTTGTTAATAATAAAATTAATTTTTTATGTAAGACTTCACTGTCCTCCATATTGTCATATTTCCCGCTTCCTGTGCATTATGCATAGATTTGAATTATTAAGGACTAAATATTAACATACATTTGAATTAATTTTTCCAGGTGAGGTACCTGGTAGTTCATATTGAAAAGAATTCTTGAGCAAATTTCTCTAAATAACAAAATAAACAACTTTTGTTATGTGCATATTTGCCGAAACTACAATAGGAAACGAAATATCAATATTTTTAATTTCAGGGATACTGAGTGTTTTATTTAGTTCGGTTGAGTGTTTTATGCCAAATAAGATTTTTTACTTCCGCTATAATTTTTAGCGTATATCTCGTTTATAATTCGGTATACGAAAAAGGTGTATATAACAAAAGTTACTCTAAATAGCAAAATAAACAACTTTTGTTATGTTCATATTTGCCGATAAACCAATAGGAAACGAAATATCGCTATTTTTAATTTCTGGCTTCCCTTAAAACCCCCACTCCTGCCCGTCCCTAGAAATGTTGGTATGGCTTGTTATAATGAAAGCGTTAGTGCTAATACACATACCGAGTTTTATTTATTTCGGTTGGGTCTTTTGTCCCAAATAATATTGTTGACTCCCGCTATAGTCATAAGCGTATAACTCATTTAAACTTCGGAATACGATGAAAGTGTTTATGACAAAAGTTACTCTAAATAACAAAATGAACAACTTTTGTTATGTGCATATTTGCGAAAAAACCAATAGAAAACGAAATATCGCGACTTTTAATTTCAGGCCTCCCTTATAACCCCCACTCCTGTTCGTCTCAGAGAAAATTAATATAGCCTATCTCTCAAGTTGGACCAGACTGCTCACGGTGTGCCAATTTAATTTAAAATCAGTTAAGTAGTTTAGGAGTCCATCGCGGACAAACATCGTGACAGGAGATTTATATATATTAAGATGTCTATATATATATATATATATATATATAAATATATATATATATATATAGATATATATATATAGTTTTGAACGGACCTCATTTTCGTCATCTCCTGGGTAGGATCGATGGACATTTGAAGAAATTTTTCGAAAATTCCGTCATGAGTACGACCTCAATAGCTGATTTCCCTTAAGGGAAATCTGCTAAAAGGTGGTAACCTGTAGATAACCCGTTCCGATTAGCCTGAGTTGCAAAAAGTGGACGTTAATAAATAATAATTCAGTAAAATTAATTTATTATATTCAGATATATTTCAGTAATTGTATACATTTTTGGCGAAGAATATTTCTACCTATCTGCTCAGCTTTGAAAATCGGAAGAACTGTTTGTTTACAACCTTTTGTATTTTTTCACTTAATATTCACAGTGTATGTGTAACCAGTATGTAGATTTATCTATTGTATTGCGAAACTTCAATAGGGAAACCTGTTTAGATTACGCAACTCCTGCGTGACGGACTTTTTTTCCGACATAAAAACAATGAATGCATATTCCTAATGGATCATATGTTTCTATGGGTTCTGTAACCTCATCGGACATAACCTCGCTGACAGGTAGCACTAGATGAGGCAGGCCAAGTACCTCAGAGCTGACGTCTGCATTGCAACTGCAGCTGTGCACGGGCTGGGATGGGAGAGGCGGAGGTGCCAGAAGCCTGCCGAACAGGCCCGAGCAGAGCCGAACCCAGCCGAGTGCATATGCAGCGAAAAGGCAGCCAGAGCCAGACGTCAGTCGCTACCTGGATCTCACAGACCAAGCATGTCGCCCCCACCAGCTTCTTTCAGAGGACTCGACAGAATTCACGACCCTTCTATCAACAAGGTGAGTCTTCACTTATACATTCATTTATATAAGATAAATATAACAAACAATTACACTTAAGCTGAAAAATGAATCAATAATATAATATTTAATGAGTGTAATTATTGCGTGAATGTGGAAATTGTTATATGTCAAAAAATTAAGTTTTGAAAAAAAAATGGGTCTGAATGGCACTGTATTTGCAAATTAATTTTACAAATACGTATGGTAACAATTATTCATTTATCATTAATGGGACATTATATTAAAAACAGTTTAATTTTGATGTTTTCGAGATGCTTAAAACAAAACTCACACAGACACGCACAATTATCTCTTCCCAAAACATATTAATAAATATTTTAGCTACTAAAGAGGTTAATGCCAGATGACAAATTCCAAACTAATGTATATTTCCTAACTTCAGACCTGTCGGAATCAGGTCTTTAAGGTCTTCTGTTGTAATTTTGATAAAAAAAGTGTAATAAACGAAAGGTAACCTTTTCTATGAAGTCCTACTCACTTTACAATGTTAATTTTTGTTTTTAAGAGACAAAAAAATACATTTGAAAAACAATTAAGGTTAATGTTGGCGTAACCAAAATGTTCACCAAACGGAAATACTAATGTATATAAATGTATTTGTAACTCTTTTCACATACTATTTTGTTTATAACGGTTTACACATTCTAAATGTTTCCGGGTTAACCGCATGGAGGGGGGGAGGGGGGGTGGTTAGCTATATCTCTTCTAATGTGTAGAATTGTATTTGGTGTAATGTTTTTGAAAAACAGCTGATTTTTTTTAGCAGATTTCCTTTAAGGGAAACCTTATGATGCGATCTTTGATAAAATTCCTCAAATGCTACCCAGGAGATAATGAAAATGAGGTCCGTTAAAACAATTTATATATATTTGTCTGGCAACGCTCTAGCAGTCGCAATTTGTTGATCGCAACCAAACTCGATATTTAAACGTTTCATGTAAAAGTTAAGATCAAGTTCGGTGATGGCTAAAATCCATCAAGTGAGAGGTGGGGGGGGGGTTTAGAGGGGAATTTTGAAAATTCTTAATATCTACGTTAATATACGTCGGATCAATAAAGTGTATAGAACCAATCTTGTTGCAAATTTAATGTTCTATAAATGTTGTTATATACGTTTTTTCATTATCTTGATTATTAATAGTGACATTGGCACTTTTGTGTGTGTTCAAGTTTTATTTTTTCATTATTTCTTCATACAGTTGTAAAAGAAAATTATATGTTAAAAAAAAAGATGAGTCTGTTAACCATTTCATTTCGTCATGATTGCAATATTTAATGAAACTCAAATGTATGTGATATATTAAGAAATATTTCAAGGTTAAGAATATATTAAAAAACTGCCTCAAGGGTGCTTTTATACTCAAGATGTATACTATCAAAAATGTTCAATTATTGTAAAACTGGAATATCATTTTCGCGGCAAAGTTAACATAAATTCCAATGTATGTCCTCAGTCTTGTCACCTATAATTATGAAGAATTTCGATATAATTTATATCTTTACAAATATTGTTTTAGTTTAACTTAACTAAATTAATATAATATTTAAGGAATTGTCAATAAAATGTTAAAAATAGTCGTCTTTAGCATCCGGAATGTTTTACTTCCGGTGCATGGTGTCATCCAGTGATATGTAAGGAAATTAATTTGAATACACTTAATATTTGCAAGTTCTGTTGAAGTAATCCATAAAAATTGTTTAACTTTTGTATTATGTTTTTTGACTTGTCATGAAAATGAATAAGCTTTATTTCGCTGTTTTGTAACCAGTGATTTAATAGTGAAACCAGTGTGTTTTATTCACATGAGTAGCTGATTTTCCAATATTTAGATGACTTTGCATAAATGGCTCTTATTTTATATTTGAATTATATATGTTTGAATTTTACTCGTTTTTTATTTCTCATGAGCGTTTAAAATTTGATTTTTTTTGTATAACAGATTGGTAACCTGTAGATAACCCGTCATATTAGCCTTATAGTATGACACAGTGGTAGTTTATGTAATATAATTAATTATTTTAAGATTTTATTAGTATTTACTAAATTATTAAACCATTTGAAATATTCAAATTTCCCCCAAAAGACTTCTGATATTATGTACTAAATGACATACTTATTGAGTTGAAAAAAGTAAAGGTTAACCAACATTATATTAAATCAATACCTCGTTTTTGCGGGGCTCGAGTTATCTTTGTAAGTTAAATCGTTGGTCATATTAATAATCTTGGTAAAACTAGAGTTTTGGGTTCGATTCCCTCGTGGGCAATAGGAATTCATTTAGTTACGAACTTACTGATTAAGATTACAGCCCCACCTTGACTAGAAAAGTCCGTCACGCAGGGGCTGCGTAAACTAAGCAGATTTCCCAAGGGAAGGTTTACAACAGATAAATCTACATACTGGTAACACCACCGTGAATGTTAAGGGAATAAATACAAACGGTAATAAGAAATCATTCAGTCAATTTACATGTTAATAATATTTACAACGGGAAGCGTCTGAATTGCAAACAAACAGGGCAGCCAACATCGCAGCGTTTAGGATTATTCTAGACCAGAAAATGAACAATTAATGAAATATATCTGAATGTAACATATTAATTTTTTTGAAAAGTATTTACTATAGCTAGGGGAGTAATTTGAAATGAATCAGAATAATTTCTATCTCAATCACTCAGATTTTAGTAATCCAAGAACAAAAGAAGGGGGGGGGGTCAACAGAACGTATTTGTTTGTATCTCGTATAATAAAGCTTTGTTGAAAACAATATTTGGTATTTAACCTTGTAATGAAGTGGTTCATGATATAACAGCTGGGTTACTGAAAACGTAAAACTTTAAAATCCTAATATCTTTGGTTAATACTCATTATATACCGACCTTTTAGCAGATTTCCCTTAAGGAAATCTCAAGGTCTACTTTGTGCACTCTCGACTTATTGGGACGGGTTATGTACAGGTTACTATCCTTTTCAGCCAGGATTTTATTTAACGAGTTCGTCATTAAATAAAATTCTTACTTCTCAGGTAGAAATGGAACTCTCCACACTAGATTAAGAGCAACGCTTTTACTCATATGGCTAACCGGAGACACCTTCCAAAAAAATGTTACGAAATTAATATAAAGAACGTAATAATTACTAAGTCTCTTAAATATTGAAATGATATCTTAGAAAAAAACAAACAAGGAAATTATAAATGCCACAGCCCACTTGACGTATATGCTACTATAGCTAATTGGGACAGGTTTTTACCCCTTTTTCGCCAGGGTGGGACTGAGGGTTGTAATAACTCGTTGCTAGGGGGCGTTTTGAACCAAATTCCCATTGCCCACGGAACGGAGCCCACAACTCAAAAGTTGGATCAACCTAAGCATATTAGCCTAAACACAGGTGTTTTTCATCACATTATTCTTATCATGTGGAATAATCGATCAGAATTACATTGTATTGTGTTGACACGGGATGTGTGACAAATATTTACCTGAGATCATGTAACATGAGTCAGTTAATCATCTGGTAGATTATTTTTATTAGCAGATTTCACTTATGGGGGCGGAAGCCCCCCCTAGGAGAGCACGAGATATTTGCAAAATTTTATTAGTACGGTATTAGACTCCCAATTTTTAGCAAATTTCCCTGTAGGGAAATCAGCTATTGAGGCTGTTCTCATGACGAGCATTTCAAAACTTTCTTCAAATGTCCAACGATCCAAACTAGCAGATGACGAAAATGAAGCCGCGCAAAATTATATATATATATATATATATATATATTTCTCTTATTTTGAAAGTTAATATCTCCGTTATTATGAGTGGTATCGCAAAATGTTATAGAAGCATCTTATTGGAAAATTAACTCTATATGAGATATTAAGTTAAAGCAGCTATGATTCGAAAATGTTTATTGTATCTATACCATACTCGATATTTAACCGTTTCAGTCTAGACTTAAGATTATATTGGTTATTGGTTGAAATCGGACTTGGAATAGTGGGGGTTAGAAATGGTTATAGAACCAAACTTGTACGCTCTACAATAGTTGTTCTATGCATTATTTTGGAACTAAAGTATTAAGCGAATTATTTGTGCTTTCTTGTATTCAACATTCAGTACCCCCCCCCCCCCCACCCTCTTCTATCGCGTTTTACGAAGAAATAGAGCATTTGTGGTGAATTAAAGTGAGTAGTGTTTTATACCAGCAAATTGGAAATTGCTTAGTTTACGCAGCCCCTGCGTAACATATTTTAGCAGATTTCCCTTAAGGGAAATCAGCTATTGAGGTTTTACTCATGACGCGATTTTCGAAAGATTTCTTCATATGTCCATCGATCCTACCTAGGAGATGACGAAAATGAGGTCCGTTCAAAATTATATATATATATATATATATATATATATATATATATATATATATACATACACGTATATATTTGTCTGTTAACACTCTAGCGGTCGCAATTTGTGTTTGATCGTACGAAACTCGATATTTAACCGTTTTATATAAAAAGACAGATTAAGTTCGTTAATGGCTGAAATCGGACTAGAGGGAAGGATTTTCGAAAATTCAAAATATCTCCGTTATTATGCATCGGTACGAAAAATTATATAGAATCAATCTTATTGCAAATTACATTTACTATACATATTGTTATATACATTTATTCTCTATCTTGAATATTAACCGAGATATTTGCATTTTTATGAAGTCTGTGGTCGGGTATAGTTCGGATTAGGTCGGCCGTCTCCGTAACTACTTGGCTCAGGTGGAAGCTTCTTCTAACCTTACCTGTCGTTTCTTACATTACCTTCGTTACTTTGTGAGATTTATGCAAATACTTTCTGTTCATCCGCCCCCCCCCCCTCCTTCTTTAGTTCTTAGACTTCTAACATTTGAGTTATTAAAATATAAATTATTCTTACAATTCAGAAGCCGTTTCAGTTGGGAATTTTTTTAATTAACTGAATGATTTCTCATTACCGTTTGTATTTAATCACGGTGGTGTTGTGTTACCAGTATGCAGATTTCTCTATTGTAAAACTTCACATGGGAAATCTGCTTAGTTTACGCAGCCCCTGCGTGACGGACTTTTATTTATATTTAGGGAGTCATTGAAAGTCCGCCATGATTGGAACAAAGAGTGTCAACTGGCAACAATATGGACAAGAAATAACATTGTTATAACAACTAGCTGTTCATTGAATCGACTTCCAAATTCCGACTTTTTAGCACCTTCAAAGTTCTATTTTGTATATTATAGTAAAATGATATATTGATGATCATGTCATATTGTTAAGATTAGTAATTTGATGGTTATCTACCATTCCTATTAAATAATTAGCCTATAGCGAATGCGTTTTCCATTAATTATACATTAGTATATTAGATAAAAAAATAGGAGTTAATTAAAATATGAAATACTAATAAGAGATATTACCGCTTTCGTGAATTGAGTTAATTGAAATGTCAAACATCATTTACTTCACAGTTGGATACTTCGTGACTATTGATCGAAAGTGTAATAAAAAACAAATTAATTTCCCGCTAATTAGAAATAAGCTGCCGCAATGATATTTTCATTTTGAGATTTGATAACACTGAATAAATAATGTTTTCCATGAGTTTCAAGTCTGGTATTCGTGTGATCCAAATCTTATATATAGAAAAGAATGTTTGTGTGTATGTACTTTATACAATCGCAAACGGCTGAACCGAATTTTATGAAATTGGGTATATATATTACTACTAAAACAGGTTAGGTTTCTGGCTGTATTAATATTCTCTGAGACGAACAGGAGTGGGGGTTATAAGGGAGGCCTGAAATTAAAAATAACGATATTTCGTCTCGTATTCGTTTTAGGGCAAATATCCACTTAGCAAAAGTTGTTTATTTTGCTATTTAGGGTAACGTTTGTTATATACACTTTTGTCGTATTGCGAAGTATAAATGATTTATACGATATAAAAAAATATTAGTGTTGACTCACTCATTGTATATGGCACAAAAGACTCAACCGAACTAAACGAAATTCCGTATACGATTGGGTATTAACACCTCCTTGATTATAAGCTATATTAACATTTCGAGGTACGAACAGGAGTGGGGGGGATTATAAGGGAGGTCTGAAATATAATATTGGGATATTTCGTAACCTATTCAATTTTCGGCAACCGTGCATATATCAAAAGTTCTTTGTTTTGTTATTTCGAGTAATTAATGTTATATTCACTTTTTCCGTATACTGAAGTATAAATGAGGTATACACGAAAAACTATAGAAGGGGTCAACAATATTATAGGACATCAAAGACTAAATCGAAATCAGCGATATCCAGCGATCTAGAATGATCGCTTGAGAGGAACACCCAGTTATTTCTGGTCTTTATTAACTCTGCCCTGTTAATATATGTTATACTTTACGTGCTATGTACCATTAAGAATATACAGTAGATATACTTTCCAAACAGACAAGAGTATTTTTAATAGTGGTTATTACCTATAAAAAACAGTTGCCATTCAAGTGGTGGTTTGGACCATTTTTGAGGAATTGAACGTTTATTCATAGAAGGTTCGGAATGCAGAATTCTTTCTATGATTATAAATACTATTGTTAATACGATAATCTATGGTAATTTAAAAATATTGTGTATTTTGTGGAATTAAGTACATAACAAATACTTTTATTATTAACATTTCCCCAGCACACCGGACTCGGGTGTAAATCCAATGCATGCGGAAAAATGTAAAAATATTGTACAAAGTAAAGCCCAAAAAAAAATATCATCATCATTCAGCCTCAAATGATTTCCCGGGCAAACCCGGGTACCTTAGCTAGTGATTTATAAAAGTCCGTCACGCAGGTGCTGCGTAAACTAAACTTATTTCCCACGTACTGAACCCATTAGTGATCTCATCTCACCATATATACTCTATTTCTCTGTAAAAAACCGATGAGTAGATGGGACGCGCCTGGGTGAAGGGGGGGGGGTTAATAAAGGATGAAAACAAAGAAGTACTTGAGTTACCAGAAAATGCAAGGAGCAACAATTGCAGCACATCAATTGTTTAACAAGATTAATTATATAACATTTTACGATCAGAATCATAATAACGGAAATATTTTCAATTTTCAAATCCCCCCCCCCCCCTAAACCTCCATTATTCCAGGTCCAATTTCAGTCAATAACAAATGTGATCTTGACAGAAAAGGTTAAATATCGAGTATGGTATAGATCAAGTAATCATTTTCTAGTTACAGCATAAAAATCTTAATTGAAGACATCGTCATAGAACGTATTTGCATGCATCTCACAAAATAAAAGTTCAATGAAAACCATAATTTGTATTTATCTTGAATTAGGAATGAAATGGTTCATGAAACATAACAGCTTTATGTTAATATGACAGGAGTAGGGGTTTATTGATGGCCGAAAACTAAAATATGGAAAATCTCGGTTAACATTCAATATAGATTAAAAATGTATACTAAAAACATTTATTGAACATTTCATTTGCTATAAGATTGGTTTTATACAAATTCGTTTTTCAATCCGACATATAACAACGGAGATATTTGGAATTTTCGAAATTCCTCGTCCTGACAGAGTTTGTTTTCTCTTTAAGCCTATAAAATGTCGAAATCTGAAATCACTTAAAAGGTGTATTTGTAAGTATTTGCTGCTGCTCTAGAAACTCGTTGCATAATGCCACCTGCAATATTGCATTCTTGCTTCAGCTGGAGTACCCTCGATGCTCTAACAATACCCCCAACTAGGAATGGTGAATTCCAAGAGACAAAGAATGACAATAATTGAATGATTGTAAATCATATTGTTTTCTTGTAAACCTCTGATCTGAAAATTGGTTCTTGTTATCAAGATTTAAAGTTTAACTTGCTTCAACCGGTTTCTCTTTGTATTCAAACAATAACTCATAACTTAAGGGGAAATCAGCTATTGAGGTTTTATTTAAACGAAATTTTCGAAAGAATTTCTGAAATCCCCACAGATCCTATCTTGGAAGTCCGTTCAAAACGATATGTATGAACTATATGCTTCGTAACCCTCTAGAGGTAAAACTAATGATCTAGTTCGTTAATGGCTGAAATCCGACCTGAGGGAAGGAGAGGAGGTTATTTTGGAACCTTAAAATATCTCCAGTATTAAGCGTCGGATCCAAAAACTATATAGAACCAGTCTCTTTGCAAATGCAATGCTCTATAAATGTTATGTACATGCTTTCCTTATCTTGTATAATAAGGAAGATATTTGAATATTTTAGTTTCAGCCATCTGTAACCTCCCACTTCTACTCATGTTATATTAACAATAAGGTAATAAGCTCCTATATAATGAACCACTTAAATTTAATTCTAAGGTTAAATATTGTTTTCTTTGAAGTTTCATTTTGTGAGATACCTATTGATTAAACAACAAAGTTTACAGTCGATAATGGCTAAAGTTCTAACAGGTTAAGAGGGGTGGGGTCCAAAATTCAAAATATCTTCGTTATTATCAGTCATATTGAAAAATGTTACACAACCAATCTTGTTAAGCTATTGATGCACTATAGTTTAGTTCTATGAATGTTTTCTTAGCTTAAATATTAAGCGAGTTATTCGTACTTTCTTGTTTTCAGTAAATCCCCGTTTCATCTTACAGGATTTTAATTTAGAAATGTAAATATATTGGGAGAAGAGATCAATATTGTGTCATTCCCAGCACTTGGGAAATCTGCTTAGTTTATGGAGCCCCAGCGAGACGAGCTTTATGTTAATATGAAATGAGTGAGAGGGGGGGGGGCTCTAAGGAATATAAATATCTCACTTAGTGTATGAAATTTACTTACTCCAGCCATTTCTATGAGAATTAATTCTTTTATATTTTTCAATATTTGCTTATATCAATTATAAAAGTTTATTGCAGTTTTTCTGTCCGTTAGCCCATTTAGGTGGCATTGGTAGAGTAGTTGATAATGCAGGCCTCACTGCAACAATGCTTGGATTGTAGCCGATCTGAAATCTCTTGAGAAGCTATTGTTGGAGACCATTTTGTGCCTCAGCAAGATACATCTGCAATAAACATAAAAATAGATATGATTTAAGAGATTTAAGCATATTTCTTTTAAAGCAAATCAGCTGTTGAGGTTTTGTTCTCGATACGATATTCGAATAATTTCCTCAAATGTGATCCTATGACCAGGAGATAACGACAATGAGTTAACGGACAACACAATTTATATAGTATATTTATGTAAAACAAAACGCTCTAGGGGTCGTAATTTTTGTTTAATCGTTACCAAATTTGATATTTACACGTTTTATGTGCCAAGATCATTAACGACTGAAATCGGACTGGGAGGAGGTGGGTTTCGAGGGGAGGGGGGAATTTCTAAATATATCCCTTATTCTATGTCGAATCAAAAAAATGTATTATATACCTTTTTTCACTATCTTGATTATTAACAGATATATTAGCATTTTTTAGTTTTCGTCCTTCAGTAAACCCCCACTCCTATTCATTTTATATTAACAATATACTGTTATATTATGAAGAACACTATTGAGCAACAAGAAGCATAAATAACTGTTTTAGAATAACTAATTTTCGCAATCTACAACTTACATATGTAGGATTGAAGTCAAAATGGTTTTTGACCAAAATCCAGTTATGATTACTTAAACACAGCACTCTCTGGCCCAAATCATGATTTATTTGATGACAATCATTAATCATTAAGTCATGACTATCAAGGGTTTAGGTAATTAGAACGCAGACATCAAGAGTTGAAGCGTCTGGAGGACATCCTTGATTGACCCTAATGGGCATTTATTGATTTGCCATACATGACCTATTTTTAACAGATTTCCCATATTGGAAACCGATAGAATGGGGATGTACTGTATTTTGGCAGATTTGAGTTATGGGAAATCAGCTATTGAGGTTGTACTCATGATGCGATTTTCGAAAAATTGCTTCAATTGTCCATCGATCCTATCTAGCAGATGGCAAGAATTATATATATATATATATATATATATATATATATATATATATATATATATATAACTGCTAGTGGTGATATATTGATAATCATTTTAAGTAAAAGGAAAGATCAAATTCGTAACGGCAGAAGTCGTACCAGGAGGTTTAGAAGGGGAGATTCTTAATATCTCCGTTATTATGGGTCGGATCGAAAAATTGTCTATCTTATTGTAAATGTAATGTTCTACAAATGTTGTTTTATGCATTTATTCTCTAACTTCAATATTAACTGAGATATTTACATTTTTTAGTTTTGAGGCTTCAGTATTCCACTCATGCCACATAAAGAATACTCTGTTATATAATGAATCACTTTATTTGAAACTTAAATATTACCTAGTCTTGTCATTGAACTTTTACTTTTTACGATGAATGCAAAAACGCGGCGTATGTGGGAAATTGCTTAGTTAACGCAGCACCTGCGTGATGGACTTATGGAATTTTGTGTAGATATGTTGTTAATATGTGGGCAGCCTTCCGTCTAAAGTTCTTGTAAGTCATAGGGGAAGTCCTAATAGCTTTTTGGTCATTCTGTCAGTATATGTCTTATGATTTGGAGAATGTTACATGTAGGTCTGTCAGTCTTTGTCATTACTAACTAAATAAAAAAAATGTTCTCTGAACATGAATGAAGTGCTATGTTAGTAGTTGTAAGGACGTTGGCTTTGTATGATAACACGTTGAGATGTGCCATGTTGTATTTAGGACTATCTCACTATCTAGTATTAGTATAACTTTATCCAGGAAATGGTTACCTACCAACAGATAGTCCACATATACAGGAAATATTCTCAACAGCTGTCTCTTACTTCATAGTTCATCATAGTTATTCACTGTAATACATCATTAATCACAATCATTCATTTTAGTTGTTATGACCAACCCACTTATTAAAAAATTATTTTTATTAATTATATAATATTTAGTATATTAAGTAGAGAATGGCGTAAATCGGAGGTAGTCGGGATTGCTCGGCACCATTCGGGACCCAGCTGATGTACAATCGACGTACGTTAAGAGTCTATTTTTCTTACGACATTCTCCAGCTTCTCCCAGTTCCAAGATTTTCTCCAAGCCCAAGGCTTTTCCACAATTGGATCAAATACTGTATTCGGAGCCCAGCAGTTCCAGGGCGGCCATCGGGGAAGAGAAATGGCGGAGTTCCATTGAAATCAAGTATCAGGTACCTGATTCATCCAGCTGTCTTCACCCAGACTGTGAGTGTCTTATTACTCCATTGAAGTGGATCAATTCACGCTAAAGAAGATCATGATTTTTAGCAGATTTCCCAAAAGGGAAATCTGCTTTTGAGGTCGTACTCATGACGCGATTTTCGAAAAAAAAATCTTCAAATGTCCATCGATCCTACCCAGGAGGGTCCGTTCAAAATTATATATATATATATATATATATATATTTGCCTGTTAACGCTTTAGCGGTCGCAATTTTTGTTTGATCGTTACCAAACTCGTTATTTAATCGTTTTATGTAAAAAGAAATATCAAGTTCGTTAATGGCTGAAATCAGACCAGCAGGAGGGGGGTTTTCGAAAATTCGAAATATCTCCGTTACTATACGTCATATCGAAAACTTGTATATAACCAATCTTATTGTAAATTAAATTTACTATAAATATTCTTATATGCATTTATTCTCTATCTTGAATATTAACCGAGATATTTGCATTATTATTAAGTGTGAGCGTATAACGGGCGAGATGAGATCGGCTCTAGTCGTGAGTTTCTGCCGTAAGCTAGTTCGGCCGTTCCTGTAACTGTTCGGCTCTTGTGAAATTGGTTTAGAGACTCATACTACTGTTACTAATATGCAGATTTCTCTATTGTAAAACTTCACCTGGGGAATCTGCTTAGTTTACGCAGCCCCTGGGTGACGGACTTTTTAGATTGGTTTTTATGAGCATTTTTCCAAGCTTTAGTAAATTCATCAATTTCTTCGAGTTATTTCCCCACAGGCACCAGTTTTCGGGGGTCACTAAAAGAATGAAGGAAGCTGATAGGACTCTGTGTAATTTACTATTGCGAGTAGATGCAGCATTGTACAGGATTGGGAATATGATACTAACCTCTGTGTCATAATAATAATAACCGTGTGTATGCTCCGGCCTTGAGGCTTAAATTACTTCTTCTCAGGTTGTGTATATGGAAAGCTCCTGTATGGGTTTTTGAGTTGTTGACATTTGACAGCGAACAGGTTTCGGCTTCCGGGCCTGTCAACAGATAGGCAAACAGCACTCTGTCACACCTGAAGTGGATGTGTCAATCATGTGTGAGCAACCCCTCTATCGTCAACAAAGCGGGGGGTTTATGTTCTATTCCCGTCGCTCTGATAAGGGGCTGATAAGGGAGGTTGGTGTTTCCACACGGCGATGTATCCGATACTGACATATCTGGTTACTGCAATCGGTGCGTGATCCCCAGGCCGCTGGTCTCCTGATAGCTGGTCAGTCTTGCCCCGGATCACGTGTCCCATGTCGTAATCAGCTGAGAGCAGAACTTACGTATTGATCGTGCAGCGAGATGCTAGGATCATTGGTGTATGGACCACTCTAGTCTACATCGTCTCCCACAACTTGAAGGCTTCCACAATGGGCGACGCAAGAATGCAAAATTTAATGGTATGTTGCTTTTAGATTACTATTTACTTTGTTTTAGCAGATATAAAGGGAAAATGAGGTCCGTCCAAAATGCCTTTTACCAATTTATATTATTATTTCATTTAAACCTAAAGATCAAGTTCGTTAACTGTTGAAACAATACTTGGATTAGAAGGAAGAAAATCAAAAATTTTAAATTCTCCAGCCCATCAATAAATAATATATGACCAATATATTGTAAAATTAATTTTATATAAATGTTGTCCTAAGCATGCTTTCCCTATCTTGAATATTAACCATGATTTTCCCTTTTTTTAGTTTAAGTGAACCTCAATATTAGTTACAGTACATTAACAATCAGCGTATATATCATAAAACGTCTTGTCCTAAGCTAAAATACCCAATATTCAACAGGTGCTTACTAAATCAGATATATCCAAGTATGTTAGTGATTACTTTAGCAATTATGACTGCGTTCCTGACTCAAAAATGTTTATTTGATCTAAACCATTCTCGACATTTTAAACCGTTTCATGCAACACTTGAGTTCATTGCCAAACTCGATATTTAACCCTTTCATGCAACACTTAAATTCATTGCCAAACTCGATATTTAACAGTTTCATTCAACACTTAAGTTCATTGCCAAACTCGATATTTAACAGTTTCCTGCAACACTTAAGTTCATTGCCAAACTCGATATTTAACCCTTTCATGCAACACTTAAGTTCATTGTCATACTGGGTATTTAACCGTTTCATTCAACACTTAAGTTCATTGCCAAACTCGATATTTAACCCTTTCATGCAACACTTAAATTCATTGCCAAACTCGATATTTAACAGTTTCATGCAACAGTTCATTGCCATACTAAATATTTAACCGTTTCATGCAACACTTAAGTTCCTTGTCATACTAGATAATTAACCGTTTCTTGCAACAAGTCGTTAATCGGACTAGGAAAAAGGGGTAGAATTCAGGGTTTAGAGTGGGGGAGAATTAGAAAATTCAAAATATCTCAGTTATTATGAGTCCGATAATTAAATTGTTGCATGACCATTCTTCATAAACATGTAAGGGTCTACAATTGTTGTTCTATACAATTTTTCTAACTCGAATATTCTAAATAGATTATATATGTTGACATCAGTAGTGTGAAGCACCAGAACTTGGAAATCTAATTAGTTTACGCACCCCTTGCGTGACAGACTTTTTATTATTATTATTTTTTTTTTAATTTGTACAAGTAACTTGTGAAGTAACCTTTATGTTAACACTAAAGATCATATTTTTTATTGCCTGAAATCGGACCTGTAATAGCCGGGGCTAAAAGCAAGGGGAGGTGTACTAAAATTCACAAATATCTCCGAGTATGGTATAGATCAAATAAATATTTTTTAGTTTCCAACGACGAATTTCCAAGGATGCCGCATAATAAAGGTCTCTTGAAAACAATATTTGGTATATAAGCTTCGTTTAATGTGGTTAACATTCTATTTGCAAAGAGATTGGTTTTATACACTTTTTCGATCGGGCGAGATATTTCGAAATTCCCCCCTCCTCCTTCCGATTTAAGCCGTTAAAGAATTAGGTCAAGCATGTCACCCAGTAAATGAACAATAAAGACAAATCTGGAATTTAAGCTTCGAATAAAGTAGCTCATGATATAACAGCAAATTGTTAATATGAAGTTAGGAGGAGTGGCTGTTTATTTAAGGAAGATAAATAAACAAAATCGAAATATCTCGGTTAATATTCATGATAGCGAAAATATGTGCATAATAACAATTATAGGTAATTTAATGTCCAATAATATTGGATATGTACAATTTATCGATCCACCTTATAGTAACGGAGATATTTTAAATTTTCGAAATTTCGCCGTCCTACCACTGGTACGACTTCTACCATTAACGAATATGATCTTTCTTTTTACATAAAGCATTTAAATATCGGGTTAGATAACGATCGAACAAAAATTGCAACCGCTAGAGGTACGATCGTAAAATGTTGTGGTACCAATCTAGTTTTACTATTGCTGCTCTATAATCGAGTTATTCCTACTTATTGTTTTCAAACCTCAGTAAAACTACCCCACCACATCGCCACGCTCCTTCTGCTCATCGGGGTTTTTTGTAAAGAATTAGAGAATATGTGGGGAGATGAGGACACAAATGTGATGTATCAAAATATGCTTAGTTACGCAGCCCTAGCGTGACGGACTTTGTCGATATTGGTTGAGCATGATACGAGACAGGGAAGAACTGTATAAACCCCGAACTAGTGTCTGTCCCGCGCTTTTTTATCTTTTCCCCAATGTTAGTGATAAGAGAAGGACGGATGACAGCTTTCCCAAATAGAGACCAGTTTTGAAATTAGTTTATGACAGTTTTCGAAGAACTCGGACGTCTTGTTCACTATCTTTTGGCATTGATTCTGTGGACTATTTACTTCTTGGTGTGTAATTTTATTGGAAGGGAGTTGGAATTGCTCTTTATTACTATTGACAGCTCTAAGATAAGACCCCGTAGAGACCACTAGTTAAGAAATGGTCCAAGGAGAGCTAGGGTCCATGCACTGCCGTCCATCATGGTGTCGGAGGGTCCGTATTACTAATAGGCAGCCTTTCACTCCGACTGCATTATATCCTTCCACTTTCCATTTCCTTTTTTAGAACCAAGGAGTCGTGACTAATCTTGTTCATGTGGAGTGTACGTGGCTGCAACTGATGCAATGTCAGGTTTATATATTTCGATGAAACCACTAGAGCGAGAGAGATAACTCGACGAAGGGGACACCTCGCTAGAAGCTGTCCATGGGTTGACAAGCTATGAGGGGTTGTGTGTTTGTATTTAGCAGATTTTCTTTATCGGAAATCAGCTAGCAAGGCTATACTCGAGATGATCCTCAAATGTCCATCAATCCTGCCCAGGGGTTGACGAAAATGAGATATGTTCAATACTATACTAGCAAAGCAGCGATGCTCGGGAAATGATTGTCGACAGAATAATGATGTTATTTTTAAAGTATAGTTCCCGAATAACACTTTAAAGAATCTTAATTACATTTGAACACACATTGTCTTTTGTGATGTGACTTTCGCAATTAGCGTTTAACTGTAATAGACAGCATATAGTTATTTCAGTAACAACAACATATGGGGGTCAAAATTAAAGGGATTGAACACCCACAATTTCCGCTGTCACACGTTGAGCAAATTCAGCACAACTTCGCTTAAATAATAAATTACAAAAATTAAATAAAGAAAATGTTCTAATAGTTTAAATTTCAATTGGAAATTAATAACAAATGACACCATTTTTGTAACATTTCTATCGATTCTACGGAAGAGATGACGAAATTGAGGTCATTAACAACGATTGCTCGAGTGGTAATATGTATGTATATGCATATAATTTTGAATGGACCTCAAAACTATATATCGAAATCTACCGATAAGGGGATCAGGTGGTATAAGTATGTATATATATACACATATGCATATCATTTTGAATGGACCTCATTTTTAGAAGTTTTTCCTCAAAGGAAATCAGCTATTGAGGTTGTACTCATGTCGCGATTTTTGAACACTTTCTTCAAACGTCCATCGATCTTACTCAGGAGATGGAGAAAATAGCCTTTCATAGGAGGACGGAGGGAATCCTCTTTGTTTGTATTACGTATTAGGGCATGGATATATTTTCGATCAGTAGCCATGTGTAGGTGTGGGGGTTTACAGAAAACTAAAAACATACCAGTATCTCGGTCGATATTATTCTAGTTAGAGAATAAATATATTTAACGAAAATAGTAGGAAATTATATTTGTTTCATGATTGGTTCTGTAACATTTTCTATTCGAATCGTAGTAATGGAGATATTTTGAATTTCTTACTTACCACCTGGTCCGACGAAATCAAGCAATGTATTTAAAGCCTCTATACTGTGTATATACTGGCTAATAGTTATTGTAAAACTAGTGTGATTGATGGTTTACTTAAGGCTGTAAACAAAAAAATAAATAAATAAAACTCGATTAAAATTAGAGTTAGGGGGAAAGGGTGTAGAACTACAATTATAGTAAAATAACTTTTCAGTGATATTTTCGACAATTATGACGCCAGTGATGTTAGATTTTTCAATTAATTCGATTCAAGCAAGCTGTAATAACTATTAATCATAATTTATATTTTTTAAATATTCGTACTTTTAATTAAAAATTAATTTATACTGAATGGAAAACGCATTCGCTACAAGCTAATTATGTAATAGAAATCGTGAGTAGATAACTATCAAATTACCAATCTTAGTAATGTTCATGCAATAGTAATATGATATAATGATGCTCATATTGTATTACTGTCATGCGCAGAATACAACTTTTAAGATGCTATGAAGTAAGAATTTGGAGGACAATAAAATGAACGTTATATTTTCATTGCGTACCCCCGAAATATTACTTTAGATGTCTCCCCCCAATATTAATTAAGAATGTCACGCAGGGGCTGCGTAAACTAAAAAGATTTCCCGCGTCCTAAGAGACGTCGTTTTTCGAGTTCCCCTGGGCTATGATCGATGGACATTTGAAGAGATTTTTCGAAAATCGCATCATGTGTACAATCTCGATATAAGCTAATTTCCCCCAAAGGAAATCTACTAATATTCGGAGTTATGAAATTTTAATTCAAGAATTCATTCTACTGGGTACCAAACTTTCTACATGGCCTACAGCCTAACCTCTGAATTTTCATCTATATTAGGAAGCAAATAATAAATAATAATGAATAGGCTATAACAGAGTTCCTGATTGTGAAGTAAGTCTCTACAAAAACATAAAAAAGCCCGTCACAGAGGGGCTGCGTAATTTAGCAGATTTCCCACCTTCTGCTATGACACACTACTAATCTATACTACCATATATATTCTATTTCTACGTAAAAATCTGATGAGTATAAATGGCGCTTTAAAGACGTCTGAAAACTAGAACATACGAATGACTGTCTCAATATATGACTTACGAATTAATGTAAATAACAATTGTAGAAGATTAATAGCCAAACAATATTGATTCTATCAAATTTTTGATCCAACTCATAATAAAGAAGAAATTTTGACATTTCGAGACATTTGGCATTTACGCTTTGAATGAAGCGGTTCACGATATAACAGCTTATTATTAATATGAAAAGAGTCGGAGTGGGTGGGGGGCTTACTGAAAGATGAAAACTAAAAAATGCGCATATATGACAACATTTATAGAACATTGATTTTTCTATAATACTGGATCTATACATTTTTTCGATCCGACATATAATAAAGGAGATATTTCGACTTTCCAAATTTCTCTCCATTAAACCCCTTGATTTCATCTATTAACGATATTTTACATAAAACGTTTATATATATGGTTTTGATGAATATCGCGCCATGAGTACAACCTCAAAAGCTGATTTCCCTTAAGGGAAATCTCCTAATACACGTACACTACTCTTTCATACACAAAATGGGTAACAAAAAAAAAAACAGCAAGTTATCAAATTTCTTTGGTATGAATGTTTAAATGGGACGACATTAAAGCTCTTTTGTCCACACAATATCCGTGGTAAATACTCGTAGTGATAAGATTATAAGTTTACAAGTGGCTTTTATTTTGCTTATCTATACCAAGCTAGGTTCACTAGTAAAATATGCCGGAAAATTTAAATCCTTTAAAATCCCCTTTATAAAACTCTTTTATTTCCTAATACCAATCTTAGATTATATAAATATAGTACAGCCACTAAGGTGCGCAATCAAAACTATTTTTCGCCTTTACTTCTATGACTGTTATGGCTACTAGAGTAGGCTGTGGTTAACGGTGACTCTGGAAGCATTATATTTAATAATTCTAAATTCCGTAAGAAGGGGCAGCACATACTTAGCGGGTTTTACAACTATTATAAATTAATTTTACGACAAGATTGCTTAGATACCTAACATTTTTCTGTTCAAATCATCATAATGGAGAAATTTTAGTTTCTTTCCCGTACTTTAACTAAAGATCACAGTTTTACATAAAATATATGTATATAAAACACCTTAATTTGTATAAACATACAAATACAGTACGTAAAGACGTCATAATTTCAGGAAAAATCTCCGTTTTTATGCGTCGGATCAAAATATTGTTTACCCAGTCTTATTCCAAACATAATGTTCTAACTTGTTATTATATACATTTATAAATTCAATAATAACCGAGATATTTGCTTATTTTATTTTTCGGCCACAGTTAACCCCCACTCCTACTCGCATCAGATTAACGATAATAAGCTGTTATATCATGAACCACTTCATTCCTTGTTTAAAATACACATGTTATTTCAATGCACATTTGCATAACATGTTACAGAGCCAATCTCATTAAACTTTTGATTTTCTACAATTGTTGCCGTATGCATTTTCCCAAGTATTAATGGAGTTATTCGTACATATATGTAGAGAATACGTAGTTATATGAGATCACAAGGGTTATGCCAGCACTTTCGCAATCTACTTAGTTTACGCGTCCCCTGCGTGACGAACGTTTTTTGAAATAGAAAATATATAGTGAGATGTGATGTACTGTGTCATTCCAACTGTTTAGTTTAGCAGCCCCTTTTATTGGTTCGTATCTAACATAAAATTACAAAGTTAAGTGACAAATATTCTGTATATATATACAGATATATATATATATATATATATATATATATATATATATATATATATATATATATATGAAGGGTCAGGGGGAAAAAAGATGAAAGTGACCAAAAAGTGATTTCGAGAAAAATGAAAAACAAAGTTTGATTTCTATTAACTCCTTTTGTAATATAATCATACTTTTTTTTTTAGTGTATCAATTCCTAATATATATTAGTAATCAATATATACAGTTCCATGTAGCTCCTAGGTGAAATGATGAAGGTGGAAAAAAAACTTAATGAACAACTTATATTTTACTGACAATGAACAAAAAATGTTATGAAAATTTATTCATCTGGGTAATCCAGGTATACATCTTCGCTGTCATCTTGAACAGCTGCTGGATTTATGGTGGGCAAATTCTCAAAGAACGCCTTCGCAGCAGGGTTAAACAAAATTTTTTTTAGTTGTTGCAAGTCGTTGAACTTTTTGTAGAGAAATCGGCAATGGTCCATCATACAGGTTAGTTAAAGGTCTACGTGGAGAAGGACGTTTTCTTGCGTTTTTACCCCTTTTTGGTGGTCCAAAGGATTTCAGCGTCAATGTAACAACCAGAAAAAGTGTTTCGGTGAAAAATTGTTGAAGGATGTTCATTCATGACCTTTAAACAACGCACGGGCCCAGTGGGAAAGGGACAATTTTTCAAGTACATAGGATTCAAGAATTCTGTCCATGTCTTGAAAAGTTCTTGCTGGCAGTTGATCAGAGCAGCCTCTCTCTGCTATTTCTTATAAAATCCCTCCATTCATCGGGCAACTCAACGTAAGTCTGCTGGTTGATGTAACTCATGTTTTTATCACATTTGAGGTATGAATGCCCTTGAATAGAAAAATATACTTCAACACTGTCGAAACGATGCTTCTCAGTCACTAAATGATGAAGGTAACGAATTAGGGTATAATTTTTATTCTGCCCAGCACAGGAATCGCAAAATATCGCTTGTGACATTCATCTATTTTCCCCCTTACCCCAAATCTTTTAATGCACATTTCGGTCGATTCTCGTCTTTTTTCCCCCTTGTTGTTCTACCAGATGATATTACTCCTTCATAGCCCCTTGATAGCGCTAATATCTTAAAATCGACGAAAAAGTGACTTTCATCTTTTTTCCCCCTGGCCCTTCATATATATATATATATATATATATATATATATATATATATATATATATATATATATATACTAACGTTAAATCCAGTAGCTTAATGGTTTGTGGGGTTCATTTAGCGTAAGGATTTGTGTAATTTTACGTTGTTGTGACGTAATTCGCTAAGTGGGTTATGCATCGCGGGGATACGCTTTCTTCCCCGGGGTTGGCAATCCTCTCATCCAGGGATATTTCCCTGTGCCTTTGTTAACATACTTCATGCTACTAATAGTTGGCCTATTGAGAATTTTGTAGGCCTATAGTGTATCTCTGATCTCTTCTAAAGATGTTAAATTGATTAAATTTCACGGTATACTACCGGCCGGGCAACGATATAGAATCAGACAGAGAACATTGTTCATAATTCGCCATGCGAAATGGGCACAGTTTGCGAAAGGTTACAGTTTCTACATGGACATAATGAGGCGACGCTCAAAGCTGACGAGATAAACGAGTTTCGTGGAATATATCCGTTATTATGCGTCGAGTTTTTACAATAAATCTTGCTAATTTAATTTTTCCCTTTTGGAAAATCAGCTGTTGAGGTTGTACTGACACTATTTGTCGAAAACTTTCATGTTCATCAGTCCTACCCAGGAATGACGAAAATGAGGCCCTTTCAATATTATATACATTTAGTCTGCTAACGCTATTTTCATTTTTTCGTTACCAAACTTGATATTTAGTTGTTTTGTGTAAAAAGAATCATGTTCGTGAACTGCTAAAATCCGACCAGTATTATATCACCCTTATTATGTCAGATCAAAAAATTGTATAGAACCAATTTAATTGCAAATCTAATTATCTGTAAAAATTTTTCTATACATATTTTCGGTATCAGAAATATTAACGGAGATAGTTGCATTTTTCAGTTTTCATTCTTTAGTTAACCCGTTTCGTACTTATGTCATATCAACAATAAGCAGTTATATAATGAACCAATATAATATTGGAAATTGTATCAGTATATGCTTATATTTTATGCCCAAATTTAAGTCCTGTTTTTAGCAAATTTACCATGAGGGAAATCAGCTTTTGAGATCGTACTCATGACGCGAGTTTCGAATAATGCCCTCAAATTTCCATTGATCCTGCTCAGGAGATGACGAAAATGTAGTCCGTTCAAAACTATATATATTTAAGGATACATAAACTGAACTGGTTTGAAATATGTAGGCTTCTTGATTAATAAATGGGGTTCTTACTAAGTGAGAAATAGCAAAATGCAAGATGATGTCCGATTTCTGCATCTTAGTAATTGCTACCACCCCGCGACTCATTTTTTATGTCTGAATTATTAGCGTGATTTGTTCTTCAATTTAAATCGTTTTTTGATTACCATGGACATAATGAAATAAAACTGTAGCTCAGCTGCAAGCTTATAATATGTAAATTGATATACGTTGTTACCGCGAAATTGCACAATGGAGAGGGTAATAGCTGCTGGCATTGAAAGTGCATATGCACATGGTAGGCGTGGCTATGCCCTCAGGTGCATACTGCAACATCGGTGCATATCCAATAGCTTTACAGCTTCAGTCCTGACAGATGACACACCCCCCGCCAATGTTATGACATTCTTAGCAGATTTCCCTTAAGGGAAATCAGCTATTGAGGTTGTACTCATGACGGAATTTTCGACATTTTTCTTCAAATGTCCATCGATCCTACCTAGTAGATGACGAAAATGAGGTCCGTTCAAAACTGTATATATATCTATATATATATATATCTATCTATCTATCTATCTATCTATCTATCTATATATTTGTCTGTTACCGCTCTAGCGGTCGCAATTTTAGTTTAATCCTTACTAAACTTCATATTTAAGCGTTTTATGTAAAAAGAAAGATCAAGTTCGTTAACGGCTGAAATCGGACCAGTAGGATTTTTGAAAATTCGAAATATCTCCGTTACTATACGTCGGATCGAAACATTATACAGAATCAATCTTATTACAAATTAAATGTACTACAAATATTGTTATATACATTTATTCTCTATCTTGAATATTAACCGAGATATTTGCATTTTTCAGTTTTCACCAAACCGCCACTTCTACTCATGTTACGTAAACAATACTCTGCTACATAATAAATCACATTATTGGAAGTTTAAATACCAAAAATTGTATTCAAGAGACCTTTATTATACGAGATACATGCAAATATGCCCTGATGACCCCCCCCCATCTTAAAGTTTTGGACTACTAAAATTTTATTGATTGAGATAACAATTATTCTTACTTATTATTAATTACAGTACTAGATATAGTAAATAGTTCTCAATAAAATTAATTTGTTATATTCTGATATATATCAGTAATTGTTTTCTTTCCGGTGTGATGCGGGACCCGTTTGTTTACATTTCTAACCTAACGCTTCCTGTCGGCAGGTTATTGAAATTGGATGAAACATTTCTTATTTCCGTTTGTATTTATTCACAGTGTAGTTGTGTTACCAGTATGTAGATTTATCTATTACTAAACTTCCCGAGGGAAATCTGCTTAGTTTACGCAGCCCCTGCGTGACGGACTTTTTATCTTATCAGATTGTCCTTTAAGGAAACCAGGTTGTATAGTTAAGTTGATTTTCATTAAAATCTTCATACGTCTGTTGATCCTACCCCATACCTGTCAAAAACGTCTGTCACGCAAGGGTTTTACTGAGCCGTAAGAAGATTTCCCAACAAACTTGCTCTGATATAACAAACTTGTGATCACCTCTCACCACATATTCCATGTTTCTCTGTAAAATAACAAAAAAACGATAGCTACTGAAGATCGAAAACATGAAAGCAAGAAAAACTCATTTCACAAGAAAAACCCATAACGTGAATTCTTTCATTCAAGAATAGAACAACAATTGTAAATCATCATTTAATTTAATAATTTAACAAGATTGGTTCTATAACATTTTACGATTTCTCTCATTATTACGGAAATATTTTGTATTTTCGTATCCCCTCCCCATTCTCTACATCCCAACTATTCCACGTCCGATTTCTGCCAGTAACAAATGTGATCATTAGTGTTGAATGAAAAGGTTAAAGGATAAATGTTATGTTAATTATGGTATAGACCACATAAACGTTTTCCGACGTAAGAACGTAAAATTTTAATTAATGACATAAGCACAGAACGAATTTGCATGTATCTCGCATAATAAAGGGAAAGGAAATCACCTATTGAGCTATATTCATGCCGCGATTTTTGAAACCATTCCTAAAATGTCCATCGATCCTACTTAACAGAACACGAAAACAAGAAATGTTCAAAATTGTATATACTTAACTATTAATTCTCTAGCGGTCGCAATTTTTTTTTATTTTATTTTTACCAATCTCGAAAGGATATTTAAACGTTTTATGTGAAACTAAAGATCATGTTTGATAATGGCTGCAATCGGGCCAGTCGGTGGGGAGGGGTTTAGAGGTGAAATTTCGAAAATTCGAAATATCTCCGTTATTGTACGACGGATCTAGAAATTGTATAGAAGCAATCGCATTGCACATTTAATGATCTACACATGTTGTTATATACATTTTTTCTCTATCTTGAATACTAACCGAGATATTTGCACTTTTTAATTTTCATCCTTCAGTAAACACTTACTCCTACTCATTTTATATAAACAAGAAGCTATTATATCAAGAAACTTCTTATCCCAAGTTTCATTTTTTTTCTTAGCTCAAATATTAAGTGAGTTATTTGT
Source organism: Riptortus pedestris (assembly GCA_019009955.1). Classification (NCBI taxonomy): domain Eukaryota; kingdom Metazoa; phylum Arthropoda; class Insecta; order Hemiptera; family Alydidae; genus Riptortus; species Riptortus pedestris. The sequence goes on from CM032228.1 coordinate 16,107,069, forward strand.
ACTTACTAGGTTTCAGCCCTCAGTATATCCTCACTTGTACTTTTGGGATTTTTATTTAGTAATAGAAAATATACTGGGAAAAGAGACCAATTGTGTGTCATAGCAATATGTGGGAAATCTGCTTAGTTTACGCAGCCCCTTCTCAATACCCCTTGTGATGTCAGCGGGAATGAGATGGTGATAGCCATTGTCCGCAATTTACTCTAATGTATGTAGAAGGCCGCTCCCATTGTATCGGCAAGGGATTGTAGTCAATAGGTCGGCGATAATCGCTCCTGCCAAGCATTTATTAACATTGTATATGACAGTTAGGACCAGGTGACAGATTTTAGGAGATTTCTCTCAAGGGAAACCAGAAATTGTAGAAGGTTTCTCTCAAGGAAAACCCGAAATTGTAGCAGACTCAACTCAGTGGAAACCCGAAATTGTAACAAATTTCTCTCAAGGGTAACCTGAAATTGTAGCAGATTTCTCTCAAGGGGATCCCGAAATTATTGCAGATTTCTCTCAAGAGAAACCCGAAATTGTAACAGGTTTCTCTCAAGGGAAGCCAGAAATTGTAACAGATTTCTCACAAGGAAAACCAAAAATTGTAGCACATTTCTCTCCAGGGAAACCCGAAATTGTAGCAGACTTCACTCATTGGAATACCGAAATTGTAACAGACTTCTCTCAAAGGTAAACTGAAATTTTAGCTGATTTCTCACAAGGAAAACCAAAATTGTAGCTGATTTCTCTCAAGGGAAACCCGAAATTGTAGCAGATTTCTCTCAAGGGAAACCCTCAACTCTTTAAGCGGTCATGTTGCTCATCAATAAATCACAGTGACCTCCCACTTCCAACTCAAATTGGATATTTAGGACAGGATACTGGACAAACATTTAACGTTCTGAACTTAACAGCTCTGACAAGGGAGACTGGTGCTTTAGAACAGGACCATCACCATGTAATTATAATGAAGACCGTCACGAGGGTGCTGCGTAAACTAAGCAGATTTCCACGTACTGTTATAGCATACTTGTGATGTCAGCTCACCACATATTCTCTATTTCTATTTAAAAAAACCGATGAGTAGAAAGGGAAGGATTACTGAAAGTTGAAAACAAGAAAGTACCTACGAATAACTCGCTTAGCGCTTGACTTAAGAAAAAATGCATAGAACAACAATTGTAGAAAAACAATAGTTTATCATGATTGGTACTATAATATTTTACGATCCGACCTAATATAAATATAGATAGATATATTTTGAATTTTTGAATCCCTCCCCTTTTAAGCCCCACTTATTCCTAGCCAAATTCAACCATTAATGACAACGAACTTAAGAGTCTTAAGTTAATTATCGAGAATGGTATAGATCAAATTAAAACTTTTGATACAAGAACGTAAAATCTTAAATACATTTATTCTTAATCTTATGTCGACAACACACAACGAATTTGCATGTCTTTCGCACACTAGCGTTCGCTTGTAAACAATATTTGCTATTTAGGCTTAAAATAAAGTCGTTCATGATATAACTGCTTATTTGAAATATGACATTAGTAGGAGTGGGGGTTTACAGAAGGCCGAAAACTAAAAACAATCATGATATTTACGTTATATAGAATTTTCGAGTTATTATAGATGAGATGTTTCAAATTTTTCGATCCCTCCCTCTAGCGTGTCTTGAGTTTTACATGAAACTCTTAGATATCGAGTTTGGTAACGATAAAACAAACATTGCAACCGCGGTAACAGATTTTAAACTGACCTCATTTTAGCAGATTTCCCTTAAGGAAAATCAGCTATTGAGGTCGTACTCATGACGCGATTTTCGAGAAATTTCTTCAAATGTCCATCGATACTACCCAGGAGATGACGAAATTGAGGTCCGTTCAATATATATGTATATATATATATATATATATATATATATATATATATTGACGACAGATCAAGTTCGTTAATGGCTGAAATCGGACAAGTGGCAGGGGGAGTTAGAGGGGGGATTTTCGAAAATTTGAAATATCTCCGTTACCATACGTCGGATCAAAACATTGTATAGAACCAATCTTATTGTAAATTAAATTTACTATAAATATTGTTCTATACATTTATTCTCTATCTTGAATACTAACCGAGATATTTGCATTTTTATTAATTGTGGGCCGATAACGGATGACTGAATTTCCCGCCAAAAGCTAGTAGGCCATTTGCAGTAACTATTCGGCTCTCGTATGGAGATTTCTCTATTGTATAACTTCACGTGGGAAATCTGCTTAGTTTACGCAGCCCCTGCGTGACGGTCTTTTTCGTCATTTCCTAGATAGGATAGAGGGCATTTGAGGAAATTTCTCCTCATTTTTTTGACTTGAAGAGTACAACCTCAATAGCGGCTTTCCCTTAAGGCCAATCTGCTAATGGGGAGAACAGAGCAATAGTGTGTCATACCAGCATGTGGGAAATCTGCTTAGTTAACGTAGCCCCTGCGTGACTGACTTCTTTTTCATAATATCTCATATTAGGTCTTTGAAGATTGATTTGATTTGTTAAAAAGCTTTCCTTGAGTACTAGCTGCATAGCTGGCTTCCCTTAAGTGAAATCTGCTAATAACGTCGAAGTTTGCAGAGGGTGATATGGGTAAAACGATATTAGTTTTATGTTTATAAGCTGGCCTCACAGTGTGCGTGCGTTTTAGCAATGTTGCATCATCTGCTACTAATGATTCAGTCAGGGAACTCCTGGTGACTCGTCTCTCACTTCCTCCAACTCACCAGCTCGACTTTCCTTATCTCCCGGGGAAAGTTTCCCTTGGCCCGGAATCCCGTGACCACTTTTCCTTGTCACACTGTCTGTAAAGTTTCCCACAAATCAAAGACGTAGCTCGATATTCTCACTCGACTCCGAAGAAATCCCGCTAATTGTGGGTCAAGCTGTGGAAATCGTAGGTCAAACTGGTTGTTATCTTAGCAGATTTCCCAACTCACAGACGACCTCATCCTAGATTCTTTGTCTATTTCTACCTTAATTAGTAGACTATGTAAGCAAGACTTAAATGTATTGTTGAACACGAGATCTTTATTGTTACAGCCACTTTAAGTGAAAATCGAGTAGAAGTGAGAGTTATCTCGTGACCAACAAACTGAAAAGCTCCGTCGCGCACGGGCTGCGTAAACGAAGAAGACTTCCCAAATGCTAGGGCCTTCTGAAAGGTGTAAATTAAAAAATGGAAATATCTCGGTTAATATTCAAGACACAGAAAAAGTGTATAGAGTAAAAGTTACAGGATATTAACTTTGCCATAAGATTGATTCTATATAATTTTCTGATCTGACGTATACTAAAAGAGATATCTTGAATAATCGAAATTCTTCCCCTTAAACCTTCCCTCTGGTCCGTTTTCAGCCGTTAATGAACTTGATCTTTATATTTTGTGTTTACACACACATATATATATATATATACCGGACCACATTTTCTCCGATCCATGTTCACTTGAGAAAATTACAATAGTTCATGATTTCCCTTAGGTGAGGTGGCGAGGGGGGGGGCATGAAAATTCTAAATATCTCCGTTATTCGTATAGAATATATCTTATTGCAAATTGAATTATCTATAAATTTTATTCTATATATATTTTCTGTATCATTAATATTGACCGAGATATTCGAATTTTATTGGTTTCGGTTTTCAGAAACCCCCACTCCTACTCATGTCATATTAACAATAAGCTGTTATATATCATGAACCACCTCATTCCAAGGTTAAATGCCAAATTTTATTTTTAATTGACATACATGCAATGACGTTAAGTCATCAAGGCTTCAATTAAGATTATTCGTTCTTTACTCCATCATTTTTTTCTGATCTATACTATACTCAATATTTAACAGTTTCAATCAACAATTTTGTATCGTGTCAAAGAACCAATCTTTTTGAACTATCAGTGTTCTTACAATTGTTGTTCCTTACATTTTTTCCTAACTCAAATATTAAGAGAATTATTCGCACTTATTTCTTTTAAGCCTTCAGTAAACATCCACTTTTGCTCATCGGTCCGGACTTTTAGTTGAGATATAAAATATATGAAGAGAAGAGATAAATCAATAGACTTTATTTCATTGGATATGACACTTCCAAAAACATTGGATGACACTTTTGGTTGGGGGCAATATTGATATATTATAAAAAGGATTATGTTTCAACGCATGGTATGTACTATTAATGCCCAAGAGATAGGATTATGGTGTTTTGATGAAGGTGGGAGTTGGTCACGTTTCGGGCAGATTTTTGCATATGTCAAGGCTGATTTATTTTATTCAAATATTCAGCGGGTCTATTATTAAAAGGGATAATGCAGTTCATAAGTGATTCGTTGAACTTTACATTTTTATTTTTTTTTAAATTACTCTGCCATTTTTAAAAGTAATCTAGTTGTAAGATAGAAAAGGTTGCGTCCTTGATGATGATGGCTTGAATTACCTTTCCCATGATGGCTCTTAGAGATATGGGGCGGTAATTACAAAGCCATCAGGCTCTGTAGTCTCGCCAATAGGTTATGAATGTAATACAAATTTCATTTAAAGTTTGGATTAAATAAGAATCAAATGAAAGTTGATGTCTTATAAAATAATACTTAACATTACAGCCAAAAAAATGTTAAAGAAGCATTCTAGTAAGGCTATTGATACTCTACAATTGTTGTTATATAATTTTTTTAAGCCTTAATTCTATACTAATATTAAACCTTTGTAAATGTTTTCAGCCTTCAGTAGCACCCCCTCTCTCTTCTGTTCATCAGATTCTAACTTAGAAAGAGTTAGAACAGTGGGAAATTAGCTTAGGTCCATCCAGAAATCTGCTGAGTTTAGGCAACCCCTGCGGGACGGACCTTTTGCTTGTTCGAAGTTATTGTTATTAATTAACGTCTACCTTTTTGAAAAAATGGGTAACTCTTCTAGCCAGAGTGTGTCTAAGGATTTTATTTAATGAGTTCGTCACTACATGAATTCCTATAGTCCTACTCTAGGTTTAGCATGTGAGATTTAGGCCAACGCTTTAACTCACTTGCCCAACCTGAACCCAGAATATATATAATATGTTGTTCGAAGTAAAGGAAGTAACAATACTTACGAAATAGGGATTAATTACAGCAATGATTTCAATGGAATTATCCATTTTGACCCTCCCGGAATCCATCTGGAAACTAGTCATTTGGAGTGACGTCTATACGTATTTATAGGCGGAAATAAAAAAGCCCATCACGCAGGGGCTGCCTAAACTCAGCAGATTTCTGGAAGGACGCAAGAAACTGATGAGAGGAAGGGGTGGTTGGGGGGGGAGGCTTTCTGACGGAAGAAAGCAGTTCGGAAGCTCGCTAAACGCGCAACTAAATAAAAATTGGTGAGCAATCCCCAACCTTGAATCCGGCTCATCTTAGGTTTCAATTTTGCTTTGCATTGGGTTCTTACTAAGGGAAACAGAGAGACGAATAGAATGGGAGGTTATGCTATTCAAAAAGGCGGAAAATCAGTCTTGCGACGTACTTTATACTCGAAACGGATTTCGAGAATTGGAGAAATATGTGCTCGCCTAATGGAAGGTTACGAGTGACGCCCGTTCCTTCTTCAATACCGTGCTAACTGCTCCCGTATTGCGCAAACTTCACCTACATACGGCAAGGACAGGTACGTCATTCGAGGTACTTATTTTTATCTCAATCACACCTCAAGATTAAGAGATCCTTTTTTTCCATGGTATGTGTGACGAGGTCGCAATGTGGGCGAATCCTCGCAACTTTCGTGAAGTGAGGAAAATAAATAATTCGGCAACATAAAATGAGAGAGAATACACGGTCGGTTATCTTAAGGTCTCAAAAAGGCACTTAACATTCTTAAGCTATGCCCCCATCGATAATTTTTAGGCGGTGCCAAAAATTAGGTTCCTTCAAATTTATGTGTTTGTATTGCTATAGACATTATTGAATAGTCGCTTCTCGAGATCTTTTTGTAACAAACTTTCTAGAAGTGAGTGACCTTTTAAAGTTACAACGAGTTTGATCTCATTTGAACCACGACACGTTTGAATAATTTGAGCCGCATCTAGTTTACCCCAATTTGCAACTCATCTTGTTCTGTCCAATTTGCAGCATATCTAGTTTGGTCAAATTTGCAGCACATCTAGTTTGGTCAAATTTGCAGCACATCTCGTTTTTTTCCAATTTGAACCACATCTAGTTTGGTCCAATTTGCAGCACATCTAGTTTTTTTCCAATTTGCAGCACATCTAGTTTTTTTCCAATTTGAGCCACATTTAGTTTGGTCCAATTTGCAGCACATCTAGTTTTTTCCAATTTGAGCCTCATCTAGTTTGGTCCAATTTGCAGCACATCTAGTTTGGTCCAATTTGCAGCACATCTAGTTTTTCCAATTTGAGCCACATCTAGTTTAATTCAATTTGCAGCACATCTAGTTTTTTCCAATTTGAGCCACATCTAGTTTGATTCAATTTATACTATAGCTGAGGTGCGTCCAAAACTATCTCATTTTTTGCTTGATCGTTACCAATCTCAAATTATAAAAATATCATGTAAAACTAAAGATCACGTTCGTGAACGGCAAAAATCCGATATGGAATTTAAATCGAAAATTCAAAAAAATATCTCCTTTACTAAAAGTCTGATCGAAAACTTTTATGGATCTTATCTTATTGCAAATGTTATGTTCCACCTGAGCTATAACATTTTTTAATTTTCAACCTTTCATAAATTCCCACTCCTGATAATATCATATTAATAAGTTATTATATAATGAAAAATATTATTCAAAGTTCAAATAACCAACTTTGTGTTCATTCAACTTTTACTGTGTGAAAACGAGCAAATGACATGTACCTCTTTCTTTAAATCTTTAATACCAAACTTTGTTTTCATGTGACCTGTATCATGTTTGATACATGAACATTTATTGTGAAAAGACCACATCAGTTAAGGTTTTACCTTGTAGTCTTGAAAACGTTCAATTGTGCTTTACCATACACGATATTTAACCGTTATTGACAGATATGGGACATTGAATAGGGTGGTTTAGAGGGTGGAGGACTCGAAAATTCAAAATATTTGCGTCCTCCCCACCGCCTTCTACTTTTCGGTGTTTTACATAAACATAGGGAATATGTGGTGAGTGTGTTATACCCACACGTGGGGAATCTGCTTAGTTTACGCAGCCCCTACGTGACGGTCTCCATTATAATTACACAATGATGGTCCTTCTCTAAAGCAGCACTCTTCCAGATCTGAATTCTGGCATTCTGAAGTTTTGGAAACCTAAATCGTGGTATCTATCGTTCACAAGAAATGATTTTGTCACCTGGTAAATATGATTGCTCAGTATTTGAAGAAATATTTTATAATCGTGTCAGTAGCTACTTTCCTTTAGCGAAATCTGCTGAAACTTATAAATTACAGGTTTTTTTTTTTTTTTTATTTAAGTATATTGATTTATTTGAAATTTAATTGTTGTCTTTATTTTTCAGGTATGTTCTTTACTGGCTTCATTTTCATATTGATATGTAAGTACCTCGGATTATACATTTTATAGGTTCTTTTCTTTTTATTTTAAACCAATTAATAAGGCCGGTTATTAGAATTTATTAATATAATTGTCATTAATACCATCGCGTAATAGAAACGTGTTGGGATTTTTGCATCTTGTGATGATAATGATGATTTAGAAGATCAGCCAAAGGGAAATCAGCTATTGAGGTGACTGACTCATCACGTGATTTTTGAAACATTTTTTAAAAGGTTTACCATCCTACCCAGGGGATTCAAATTCAAATTTCTTCGCACCCATAAAACGTAAAACAAATGTGTATAGAACCATTTTTGTTTATCAAAGGAAGATTTATTAATTATGCTTACAGGTGGTGTATATTGAAACAGAGATAACATGTACAAATTTAATGTAGTGAATAAAAATATTTTGTTTATTTAATTTTTAATAGAATTTCAAAACTTGGAATTTCAGACTTAGGAAGTCGTGTGTGAGTCCGACAAGAGATTTGCTATCTGCTAATTATGATGGATGGAAATTTGAAGATGTTATGCAATCTGACAAACGTTGCGGAATAACACGCAACTGTACAATAAATCAATCAGTATGTTGACAGAGGTGATTGGACCCGGCTTATCGACAGTCGCCTTTCCTGGGCTTATTAGGTCTCTGGAAGCCCACTTGAGCTAAATAACGGTAATTATTTCGTACGAAATTATGGCTAGTTAATGACATGCAATAATGCCACCAATATAATGAGTAGGCTAGCTAACACGCGATGAGTCTGGAGAAGATGGCCCAGCCAATCTCGGAAATATTCAAACCGAAATCGGAATTTTGCAAATCAAACTGTAGCAGGCACCTACCAAGGCTCTTTGAGGCATTATGAAAAACCCAATTAGACAAAAATATTACACTACTTACTCCAAATGAGAAGAGATGAGTGAAGTGGAAGGAAAACGAAAATAGACCTTTGACCACCTAGGCACAAATACCTTAGAGAATTCGGTGCCTAATAACAATAAAGGGGCTCAGGTTAGCCATGTGAGTTAAAGCGTTGCCTTTAATCTCACATGGTAATCTTAGAGTGGCAAGTTCGATTATTTAGTGCCGGAATTCATTAAATAACATCCTAAGTCCCACCCTGGCTAGAAAAGGGTGGTAACCTGTAGATAACCCGTCCCAGTTAGGCTTAGTTGCAAAAAGTGGACATTAAGAAATAATTAAAAAAGAACTATAACAGTTTAAAAAAGTAAAATCCTCATAAAAACTCAATCCAATAATGATAACTCAGGTAAGAAAAACGTCCGTCGCGCAGGGGCTGTGTAAGTTAAGCAAATTTCCCACTTGCTGGCATAACACGCTGTGATCTCATCACTCCACATTTTCTCTATTTATATGTAAAAAACCGATGATTAGAAAGGAGGGGAGGGGTTCCTGAAGGCCATGAGCAAGAAAGTACGAATAACTCGCTTAATACTTGCATTACGAAATAATGAATAGAACAACTATTGTAGAACATCAATAGTTTAACAAGATTGGTTCTATAGCATTTCACGATCCGACTCATAATAACGGAGATATTTTGAATTTTCGAATTCCTCCACTCTAAACCACCACTATTCCAGGTCCGAATTCCGTCAATAACAATTATGATCCATAGTGTTGACTAAAACAGTTAAATATCGAGTATATTATAGATCAAGTAATCATTTTCGAGTAAATCTTAACTAAGATTGATTTTATTAAATTATTCGATCCGACTCATAATAACGAAGATATTTTGATTTCTTCGAAATCCTCCCTCTACTAGTCTGATTTCCGCCATTAATGAACTTGATATTTAATTTTACATAAAACGTATATACATTGTTAGTCGGCTAGTAATATGCTATTGAACCAATCTTGTGACACTATTAACATTCTCATTATTCTTCTTCTCATTCGTAACTCAAGTATTAAACGAGTTGTTCGTACTTTCTTGTTTTCAGTCTTGAGTTACCCCCTCTCCACACTACTCGTTGGTTTTGTATTTAGAATTAGTAAATACGTGTTGAGTTTATACAACAAGTGTGTATAGTTACAAGTGCGTTCATAGATGACGTAGTTACTTCTTTTTTTATAACAACTTAGCCATTACCCTTACTTCTCTTTATTCTTCTCTATTTTATTATTCACGTCCATTTGCAACTCGAGCTTTCATAGATGCAATAAGAGGTTGTACTCCCAATTCAGTTATTAATTTGATATTGAAGAATTTCCGTAATTGGTTTGGATATTATCAAAATTGACGTGGAAGTACTTTAGAGGTACCTCGGTGGCCAAAGAGATACGGCAGTCTGGAATCATAGACAATTAATCTAAGGGAAGATGATCCTATGAGAGGAATATATTATTCCAGGCTTTAAGAGGGATCAGCAGACCGGACAATGGTTCGAAGCTTGGATGAGCTTGGCTGCAGTCAATGCAGAGATAAGCATCGAATGAAGCGGTTCGTTAATGAGCCGTTCATTGCTAATGACATTCTTTGTTAGAGGTTAGAACTATAATAAGCTGCTAGTGTTACTTGTTTAGCAGTTGTTATCAGTAGCACTGACAACTAGTAAATATTGGTTTAAGATAAGAGCTGGCTTACAAAACATAACATATTCAGTACTAAAACAAAAATGCAGTTTGGAAACAGGCTTTTCACCCTTTTGCTCCCTCCCCCGAATTAATGTTAGATGAAGATGCGAAATACCTCCCTTGAGTACTGTAACTCGAAATATATTCATTGAGGACGTGAGGTGCAGTTTTCATTACAAGGCCTAGCTACACGGATGAACTCGCTGTTACCACCATTATTGTTGGGTTTGTAATCACTCGGGGATATCAATTGTTGTCTTGTGCCCCCCCCCCCCATTAAGGTCAACCACTTGCAGCCTTTTATGATCTTTTAGAAGATTTTCCTTAGAAAAAATCAGCTATTGAGGTTGTACCTACTCAAGACGAGATTTTCGTAAAATGTTCTCAAATCTCCATCAATCCTAACCCGTAAACAAAAACGTCCACCACTTAGGGGCTGCGTAAAACTAAGCGGATTTCGTACGTGCTGGTATAACACACTTGTGATCTCATCTCAGCACATTTCCTTTTTTTTTTATTTTGTAAAAGTCCGTCACGCAGGGCTGCGTAAACTAAGCAGATTTCCCTCGGGAAGTTTAGTAATAGACAAATATACATACTGCTAACACAACGACACCGTGAATAAATACAAACGGAAATAAGAAATGTTTCATCCAGTTTCAATAACCTGCCGACAGGAAGCGTTAGGTTAGAAATGTAAACAAACGGGCCGGGCCGGCTCACACCGGAAAGAAAAACAATTACTGAAATATTATATTATATCAGAATATAATACATTAATTTTATTGAGAACTATTTACTATACTAGTACTGTAATTAATAATGAGTCAGAATAATTGCTATCTCAATCAATAAAATTTTAGTAGTCCAAAACTTTAAGAGGGGGGGGGGTCACCAGGGCATATTTGCATGTATCTCGTATAATAAAGGTCTCTTGAATACAATTTTTGGTATTTAAACTTCCAATAATGTGATTTATTATGTAGCAGAGTATTGTTTACGTAACATGAGTAGAAGTGGCGGTTTGCTAAAAACTGAAAAATGCAATTATCTCGGCTAATATTCAAGATAGAGAATAAACGTATATAACAATATTTATAGTAAATTTAATTTGCAATAAGATTGGTTGTATACAATTTTTTGAACCAATGCATAATAACGGAGATATTTGGAATTTTCGAAAATCCCCCCCTTTAAACCCCCCCTCCCTCTGGTCCGATTTCAGCCATTAACGAACTTGATCTGTCTTTTTACATAAAAAGGTTAAATATCGAGTTTCGTAACGATTAAACAAAAATTGCGACCGCTAGAGCGGTAACAGACAAATATATATATATATATATATATATATATATATATATATATATATATATACAGTTTTGAACGGACCTCATTTTCGTCATCTACTGGGTAGGATCGATGGACATTTGAAGAAAAATTTCGAAAATTCCGTCATGAGTACAACCTCAATAGCTGATTTCCCTTAAGGGAAATCTGCTAAAACTCAAATGTCTCGGTTAATAATCAAGATATTGTAAATACGTACATAACAACATTTATAGAACTAGGGAAATCTGCTAATAGATCAATGAGTAAAAGGGGTGGGGCTACTTAAGGCTGAAAACAAGAGTGTACTATGAACTTGCTTAATACTTGCATGGAACTACAATTGTAGATCATCAATAGTTTACCAAGACTGTTTATATAACATTTTACGATCCCAATCATAATAACGGAAATACTTTGTATCATTGAATCCCCCTCTCCACCCCATGTCCGGGGTTTTCTGCCAATTAAAAATATGATCTTTAGTGTTGACTGAAATGGTTAAATGTCGAGTGTCGTACCGATCAAATTATCACTTCCAGCCAAGAGCGTAAAGCATAGCGTATTTGCATGTATAATAACTGAGATATTTTGAATTTTCGAAATTCCTACCATTAAGCCCCCCCCCCCATTTGTCCGATTTTAGCCATTAACGAACTTGCTCTTTAGTTTTGTATGGAACGCTTATATATCGAGTTTGGTAATGATCAAATAAAAATTGTGTCTTTCTCTTTCCGGAACCGAGGCAGAATTGGTTAGATTGCTGATAAAATAGCCGGCTGATAATTGGTTTGATTGAGAGGCTGCGTATTTTAAAGCAGATGGCGCTGCATCTTGCATTGACAGCTGTGAGACAGTAATTGATATGTTATGAAGATTGATCTACTCCGCAGCTACTAATCAGCATTCAACGTTTCACATCTTGTTATTAATCTCATCACGTTTTATCAACCTCATTTAAAAACAAAGCTGCAGTCGAAGCTGCACCCTTCTAGTCTCAAAAGTGTAATGGAGATGAGTCATTTATGTGATTTATTGTCGCATTATGGGACAATAAATAACGTTGGTTTTCGTTACATGATATGTTTGTTCGGCACACTCTCTCCAAAATAAACAAAGCATGGGCGATGTGTTAGTTGAGAGGTCTATCAAAAGAAACAAAGTGTGATATACTAGTTGAGAAGTCTATCAACGAAAGAAACATTGAGCGATACGTTAATTAAGCAGTGTTCTACCACAACACAAAATGTTTGAGTGATGTGCTAGTTGCGTTTACCACCAGAAGACAAAATGTAGGGGTATATATTAGTTAAGCAGTCTAGCACCACAAGAAAAAATTCACCAGAAGTATGTTTTTTTCAGCATTCTGCCGCAAAAATAAGGAATGCATGAGCGATGTGTTAGTTGATCAGTCTTCTACCACAAGATACAATAAATGAGCGATATGTTAGTTGAGCCATTCCACCACCACAAGACACAATGCATGAGTGATATTTTAATCGAATAATCTACTATCACAAGAAACAATGAATGAGCGATATGTTAGTTGAGCAGTCTACCACCACACGAAACAATGCATGAGCGATATGTTAGTTGAGCAGTCTACCACCACAAGAAAAAATTCACCAGAAGTATGTTTTTTTCAGCATTCTGCCGCAAAAATAAGGAATGCATGAGCGATGTGTTAGTTGATCAGTCTTCTACCACAAGATACAATAAATGAGCGATATGTTAGTTGAGCAGTCTACCACCACAAGAAACAATGTATGAGCGCTATGTTAGTTGAGCAGTCTACCACCACAAGAAACAATGTATGAGCGATATGTTAGTTGAGCAGTCTACCACCACAAGAAACAATGCATGAGCGATATGTTAATTAAGCAGTCTACCACCACAAGGAATAATGTATGAGCGATATGTTAATTAAGCAGTCTACCACCACAAGAAATAATGTATGAGCGATATGTTAGTTGAGCAGTCTACCACCACAAGAAACAATGCATGAGCGATATGTTAATTAAGCAGTCTACCACCACAAGGAATAATGTATGAGCGATATGTTAGTTGAGCAGTCTACCACCACACGAAACAATGCATGAGCGATATGTTAGTTGAGCAGTCTACCACCACAAGAAACAATGCATGAGCGCTATGTTAGTTGAGCAGTCTACCACCACAAGAAACAATGTATGAGCGCTATGTTAGTTGAGCAGTCTACCACCACAAGAAACAATGCATGAGCGCTATGTTAGTTGAGCAGTCTACCACCACACGAAACAATGCATGAGCGATATGTTAGTTGAGCAGTCTACCACCACAAGAAACAATGTATGAGCGATATGTTAGATGAGCAGTTTCCTAGCACAAGAAACAATTTAGGAGTAATATGTTAGTTGAACAGTCTACCTCTATAAATAACAATGTATGATCAATTCAGTATTCCCACCAAAATGAGCAATTATAAAATTTTAATATTATTATCAACGTTCTTTTATAGTTAGATGATATAAGATACATATTTCACTTCCTTCTTATTGTGAACCATTCATTACTTAGTTTTCAGAAAAAAAATTATCAAGGATGGTCGATTTCCTTTTTGCAAAAATTCAATTATCAAGTTCAATATAAGGAAAATGTGTCTATACGGGCCGATGACTCCAGACTATAAATTATTCAAATAGGTGTTAGACAATAGAGACCTTATGTTGCATGTGAATTATATAACCCAGAGACCTGGGATCTGAGTCCTATCATTAGCAAGAGGTTTTCGAGTCAAGGGGAATATTCGTTCTCATTCTCTCTCGGGGTTCTATATCAATGTACCTTCTGCTCTGGTGGACGTATTGGTACTGACTACCTGAATCGTGAAGACCGTTCGCTCGTGTATCACTTGAACCATGAATTGGCCCTTTCAATCCTCAATTTCTGTATCAATAATAACGCTATGTAAAAAAATATCTTTCGTATTCTGAGCCCAATATTCTAATATATTCGTCATAGTTTAATGGCAAGAGTCACCAATAAAAACTCCTTTCTTTCCCCGCAAACATTATTCAAACTTGGTCTATATGTTTCGTGTCTTACCTACAACATCTTCAGGGGCCATTCCTTTTCGACAAATAATGACATTAATTTTTAAAAAATCCAATGGTAATACATTGCTACATTAACTCTTTCATTATTTCAATATTTCATGGCGTAGAATATACGATTAAGGTATTTATTTATTTATTTTTTTTTTCTCCTTTTTTTTTAGTTTTTATGAGAATGTTCTTTTTTATTTTTCATTGAATAATATTCCTTTCTTTATCGATTATTTGAACGTTTTCAAAATTGAAAGTGTCTTTTCGATTTCAAAAATAGGGGTTTTAGACATGGAATTAATAAAAGAACAGGGACTGTTTCATTAATTATAAGTGATTTACCAAAACGTATCATTGAAAGAGAATAATTCAGTTTTGCTCTTACCGCTCATTGATCTTTAACAAAAAAAAATTATTTATATTACTTATTTTACAGCGTTTAAAATAACATCACCGCAATATTTTGAGGAGATAAAAAATAAACATAGATTACATTTTAAAGGAAACATTTCTTTAAAAAGTTAAAACTATAATATAAGAAGCAGCATATGAAGTCAACCAATAAAGATGATTGGACAATGGCCAGTTCAGGAACGATTATGGATTTAGCAATTTATTTGTATACATAATAATTATATGCGGGTATTCTAATGAACACAACTTGTCCATTTCCTTGTCAACAACAAGGACAACTTGGAGTAGATATTACAATGTATTCGTTGAGAGATATTAAATATACTTAAAAAGCGCTACATAAATAAAGAGGTTAAAGTGGTTATATTGGCAAACGAATAAATTATATTGATAAAATGCTTTCATAGGTGAGAAAATTAGGGCAAAATGTTAATGACAGTCCATTAAATAGCTTGGCATCTCCCTAACGACTCGAATAGCAAGTCTTAAGTTATTTCTCAAGCTGTTTGAAAAACACACTAGTTATAATGGACGAGTTAAAAGCAATATTTAACGCTTTTTGCTTTTAAGTAATAAGTTAAGAACATGTTAGAAGCATATTTCGTCACATATTGGCGCGGGGAAGGAAAAAAAAAACTCAAGTAGGCAACTAGCTGGTTTATCAACATCATTAAACTAACTGAATTAATTGCACATATTAGGCTGATTATATTGGGTTACTTTCATATATATTCCTTCATATTTTTTATATTCTTACTTTTTTCTGACTCCGAGTATTTATGAAAGGAACTGAGAGGAGGCCTTGGGTCGAAGAGAGAATTGGGTCATGCTGGATGAGGTTGGGGCTGGATTATAGGCAAGGCTTAACTCCAAGTTGTTATGTCCACACCTTATATTAACAATGGTCAACAATAAAACATTTTTTTTTCTGTCCTAGACATATTGTTGGGTGACCCTAGAGAGGTATTTTTTGCGCGCTGATTCCGAATCTGGACATTACGACAGCCTGGAGGTTCATAATGAGGTGCGGTTAGCCCTGATCGGATGAGAGCTTGTTCTCCGAAAAACACACGAAAAAGGAATGATTTCAGGAAAATCGAAATACGACCCTCAGAATTTGGTACGGCCATAAAGTGTCGTACAGTCGACTCCGGTTGTAATCTTTCTAGCTATCTTCCTGCCGAATCTCACGTCCATGGCTCGAAAACATAGAGAGTTACTCTTGAAAAATTGATAAAACACAGGCTTAAAATAGTCTATTTTTTTTGGGGGGGGGGAGTGTCGTATCTCGCTCCAAGATTACGGAGATTCGCACATTTTTCAATGAAGAAACAAGCATACGCCCTACGAGTACGAAATTTTTGGGTAGCCAAGCTCGAATCCTAGTAAAAGACATAATACAACAAGTACAAGAATGATATATACTACTATAATAATAGTCATTCTTATAACAAGTTGGCAATTGTAACACAACTAATTCAGAATCTTGAAAGTTCCAAAAAAGAACTTGTTGTGTTAATCAAGGGTTGACATTCAGATCTCATCGACATCCCTAATCAGTTTTCGTTTTTGTGGACACACGGGAAACCGACATCGTCCACTTTGGGATTTCGGATCTTTTTCAAAACTCCATATTTAACTTTTTTATGCAATAATAAAGAGGACATTAGTTAATTACTGAAATGGGGGTAGTTATACAGAAGGGCATTCGACAATTTAAAAAACCTCCGTAATAATGAGTCGAGTCGAAAAATCTCGTAACTGAAATCGTAAGTGAGATATCAGTACATTCTTACCTTCAGGCTACAATAACCCCCCTCCCTCCCTCTGCTACACGTCAAATTCTGCCTTAGAAATAGATGAAATAACTAGTGTGTCATTCCTGCACATGGGAAATCTGCTTAGTTTACGCAGCCCCTGCTTGTATGTATTGGCATAAACTATAAGCCTTGTAGGATAGTCTCCATCTTCCCTTCCATTTGTGAATAATATGTCCAGTCTAGCCGCGGCGGCGTGTTTGATGTACGTTAGGTGTTTAGGTGAATTCAGGGATGGGTTCATTGTCCTAGGCTGCTTCTTTAGCTGCTCCGCAATCTCAGGCCCCATTATCCAATTCTCCAATTCATCCCGTGGACTGGCACACACACACACACACACACACACACATATATATATATATATATATATATATATATATATACATACACATACATATAAACGCATACATACATACACACACAGTTCTAGTGGACGCAATTTTTGTTTGATCGATAACGCACTCGATATTTAAATGTTTGATGTCAAACTATAACTCAAGTTCGTTAACGGCTGAAATCGGAACAGTGGGGGGGGGGGGAGGTTTTGAAGCGGGATAATTTCGAATATGCAAAATATCTCAGTTACTATTCATTCAATCGAAAAATTATATAGGATCATTCATATTTCGATTTTAATTTTCTATAAATGTTATTATACACATATTTTCCCTTTCATCAATATTAACAGAGGTATTGGCAGTTTTTAGTCTTCAGTAAACCCCTACTTTTAGTCATCGTAGTTTAACAATGATCGTATATTGTTTTCAACGGGCCTTTATTTTGTGAGATTCTCGCAAATAGTATGACGTCAGAAATTAATATTTTATTGACTGTCCACTACTACTCATCGGATTTTTACTCTAAATATTTGAGTTACAAAAAAAGCTATAGAGCAACAAGTCTAGGATATCAATATACTTGGTATAGGACCAAGTTTTAAAAGATTAGTTCTATAATATTTTTCGACGCCACTCAAAATAACAGAAATATTTGGAATATTCGAATCCACCTTCCTCTATACCCCCACCATTCAATATATCTACTCGTATTTTATGTACGTACATATCTGTTACCGCTCTAGCGGTCGCAATTTTTGTTTAATCGTTACGAAACTCGATAATTAATAGTTTTATGTAAAAATAAAGATCAAGTTCGTTAAAGGCTGAAATCGGACCAGCGGGAGGTGGGGGGGGGGTAGAGGTTAGGAATTTTGAAAATTCTTAATATCTCCGTTATTATACGTTGGATCGAAAAATTGTATAAAGCCAATCTTATTGCAAATGCAATGTTCTATAAATGTTGTTATGTACATATTTTCAGTATCTTGATTATTAATCGAGATGACATGATTATTAACTCAAATGAGTTTTATAGTTTTCGGTCTCCAGTTGACCTCTCGGACCTCCCCCCCCCCCTCTTACTCATATTATATTAACAATAAGTCATTTTATTACGAGGTTACATTATTTGAAGCTTAAACACCAAATATTGTTCTCATTGAACTTGCGATAAATGCAAATACGTGGAAAATCTACTTAGTTTACGCAGCCCCTACTTGTCGTACTTTTCTACTGGCACATAAGAACTTCTCTGGCTATAATAAAAAGATCTATAAATTAAGTGCTATGAGATTTTTCGATCCGATGCATTGGAACAGAGATATCGCATATTAATTTCAAATAAAATAATTGTAAATGAAATGCAACAAAAAATGTTGTTTATTTGGTAGAAGTACAAGGAAGTAAAGTGGTGTTCACATCATTTCTTTTTATTTCACAAACATTAACAAGAAAGTGGGAGGCCAGAAAATATTTAGTTATGGGATGAGAAGAAAGGCATCGTCAAGTGGATATAATAACCCGATATTAATATTTTAAAAAGAAGCCATATTTATTTCATCTCGTCGAATAGGAGTAACGCGGCTAGTATTTAATGTGATAAGGAGGCTAAAATATTGTACGTAGTAATAGGATATGACAAGGATAAATTGAAGCTACTCAACTAGTTGGAATTACAAATCTCTATGGCCTTTGACAGCTGCTAATATTCATATGTCAGACCTCCAGCCGAGACAGGCATCGTCCAAGTAAATATCTCATCAGCAGCCAGCAATTGTGGAGTTACTATATTAGCAGATTTCCCTCATAGAAATCACCTTTTGAGGTTGTACACATACTGAGACTCCTGAAAAATTCCATCGAATGTCTAATAAGGAGTAAGCAAAGCTAAAGTCCCGACTAATGTGAACATATTTCTCTTGAGTAATGCACTCTCAATCGCTATTAGCAGGTTTCCCTGGAGGGAAATCAGGTATTGAGGCTGTAATTATGACTCGATTTTCGCAAAATATCTTTAAATGTCCATCGATCGTACCCAGGAAAACTGTATATATACGTGGTTTGTCCAATAAATACGCGAACTGGTGGAATATGGTGGCTATTACGGAGAGTTAAGCCATGCCCACTGGCCTCACGTGTTGTCTGGGACCCAATGAGCCGTCAGTGCTTGGCAGAACGTTATGCTGTGCGGATCTTGCGAGTAGATTTATTTTTAGTTTTGCATTATTTTTTTGTTCGTCGATATGGAAATTGACCAATTTACTGAACAACGAATTAACATCAAGTTTTTGGTAAAGCTTGGTAAAAATTACCAAGAAATTGCTGAAATGTTGAGAGTTTTTTATGGTGATAATGCTATGAAGATAACAGCCATTTTCAAGTGGATTAAGCGCTTTAAAGAAGGTCGAGAAGACGCCACGGATGATGCCAGAATTGGACGACCTTCAACCTCTTGTGTGCATGAAAACATTGATCGTGTGCGGCGTCTTGTCCTTACTGATCGCCGAAAAACTATCCGAATGATAGCTGAAGAACTAAATTTGGGCTTAAGAAAGGTTTG
This sequence comes from Riptortus pedestris, assembly GCA_019009955.1. NCBI lineage: Eukaryota > Metazoa > Arthropoda > Insecta > Hemiptera > Alydidae > Riptortus > Riptortus pedestris. The sequence continues at coordinate 16,126,767 of CM032228.1, forward strand.
TGCGAAAATCGTGCCAAAACTGCTGACTCCGCATCAAGAGTCGATATGTTACTGACTGGAAAAATTCCATGGAAAATGATGTTGGATTCTTAAATAGGGTTATCACTGGTGATGGATCGTGGTTTTTCAAGTATGACCCCGAATCGAAATCGCAAAGCATGGAGTGGAAAGCAACAGGTGAAGCTCAAACAAAAAAAATCAAGGAAAAGCCGATCAAAAATCAAAGTCATGCTCCTGGTTTTCTTTGATATCAAAGGTGTTGTTCATCATGAATTCCTTCCTGAGGGACAAACGGTAAATTCTGAGTTCTCAAGCGTCCTCAAGCGTTTGAGAGACCGAGTGCGTCGTGTGCGACCACATTTGACTTAAAACGATGGATGGATTTTTCATCAAGACAATGCACCCGCACATTCGGCTTTGATTGTTCGCCAGTTTTTGGCTAAAAATTCAATCACTATCCTTGATCATCCATCCCCCTTATTCACCGGACTTCGCCCCCTGCGACTTTTTTCTATTCCCTAAATGCAAAAATGTGATGAGGGGACAGCATTGGGAAGATGTGAACACAATAAAACAAGAAACGACGAGGAGACTGAAAAGCCTGACTTCCGAGGACTTCCAAGGGAGCTTTGAAGAGTGGAAAAGAAGATGGGATAAGTGCATAGCAGTGAATGGAGAGTATTTTGAAGGGGACAAAATCAATGCAGATGAAATTTTGTAAAATAAAGTTTTTATGATCTTAGTTCGCGTATTTATTGGACAAACTACGTATGTGTGTATTTACGCTCTAGCAATCGCAATTTATGTTTGATTGTTACCAAACTTGATATATAAATGTTTTATGTAAAACTACAGATGAAGTTCGTGAAGTTGGACCAGTGGGAGGGGGGAATCGAAAATTTAAAATATATCCGTTATTTTAGTCAGATCGAAAAATTAGAACAGTTACTGAGATGGCGTCATCAATAAGATTTTATTGCCCGCCCACTTCTACTCGTCGTATATTTTTCATTCTGAAATGAGATCGGTAGTGTGTCACGCCAACATGTGGAAGATATGCTTAGTTTAAGCAGCTCCTGCGTGAAGGACTCTTGCCTTCATGTAAAACCAATGATCAAGTTTGTTAACTATGAAATCGGAACAGAAAGAGTAGGGGCTTATAGATGAGGTCCAATAAAATAAAAATAGAAATATCCCTATTTTCCTGAAACGTATGAAAAAGTCCGTCACGCGGGGGCTGCTAAACTAAGCAGATTTCCCAAGTGACGTTTTACAATAGAGAAATTTCACGAGAGTCGAGCAGTTAAGGAAACGGCCAAACTAGCTTTTGGTGGGAAAGTCACCCGTCCGTTAGCCGCCCAGATTTAATACACATTCAAATATCTCGATTAATATTCAAGATAGAGAATAAATGTATATAAAAATATTTATAGTAAATTTAATTTGCAATTAGATTAATTCTGTGTGACCAAGATAGTCAAGCTCACGTAAAACATATGATACTAAATTCATGGCAGACATCTAGGTTTGCAATACTGACGAAAAACTTCGAGAACTTAAACATATACTTCGTGAATGACCTTTCTCAAAAAGACTATTTAGACGAGAATTCTATAGAACATATACTAAATGACTTTTAACTAAGGACTCACATAGACCTATCTGACGCATTGCCTTAATTACCTGTACATGACCGTAGTCAGCACAAAGACGTATTCCACTACTTAAAACAAAAAATTGTCGAAAAATTATAATGTAGGACAATTCTGAAAATAGATACAGAAATATACGTGATTTACGTAAATATGTGAACTTATACGGACTTCCCATGGCCAGTACGCCAGTGAAATTGTGAGGATGTTAACAGGGTTTGGGAAACGAAGGTACATATCCAGCGTTGCTGACCTTACTCCAGAAGAACACCCATCCATCTGGACAATAGGTCGGTGAGGTTTTTAAGGCGTGGAGAGGTTTTGAAAGCATGGAAAACTAGTTTTAGAACGCATTCGCTACGCCTGCTAGAGTCTTCAGAACAGATTTATGTCGTATTTGACAGCTCTTCAGCTGCATACGTCACGCCTCCAAGCTATATACCAACCTTCCAGATAAACATATCATTAAGGATTTCGAGTAGTACATTTATCTATTTCTTTATTCAAGCAGCTCCTCATCTGTCTCTCCATGCTAAGCAGGACTAGAATGACAAATAAACCTTCAATACAATGTCCGTTCATACCATTTTTAGAGAGAAGTAATTTTGTATGTCCTTCGAACTCAATGCCTCCCTCACCACACCTCCTAACTAATAGGTATATTTTCTAATAAACCTTCAGAATATTAAATTTAATGGCATTATCGAATAGAAATATGCAATTATAGGTAGAATATAAGGAGCTAGTCGAGATTTTCGTAAATGCCTATCAAACGAACACCGATCCTATGTAATAAATAGATGTCGACATGAGATCCGTTCTAGATTTAATACCCGTTTGTAGATTTGGATGTTATCGCATTAACTCGCGTGATCGAAACAAAATTCGGTATTAAATTACAGATATCTTGATCCTGAAAGAAAAAAAAAAAACGCTTTACTGAAGCTGAAAGAAGTGAGTAAGAATGTTGGTTTGTAAATAATAGATCAGGTAAACTTTTATATCAGATAATATAGAAATTCAACTTACGTATTGATGTTAATCAGGGTATTCAATTTCAACATTAAATTCAAATTGGGAATTTATATTTTTGCGAAATCGCTAAACATCATTTCACATTTACTCGTACCTCAAATATTAAGGGAGTTATTCGTACTTTCTTGTTTTCAGTCTTCAGTAAACCCCGTCTTCTATTCATTGAATTTTTGTTTAAAAATGGAGAATAATTGGTGAGATAAGATCGGTAGTTTGTCGTACAAGCTCTTGGGAAATCTGATTAGTTTTCGCACGTCGTACATGACGGACATTTATTACGACTGCCGGTACGTAAGGTGTACCCCAAGCTGGTAGCGGCATGCACCTTGTAGATAGACCTGATAATAAATAGGTTGTAATCATCGGCGTAAACCTTGTATCTAGGTCAGTGCTATGAGTCATTGGAGAGGTACGGCCATGAAGTCCTGGGCGCTGTTAATCACGCTTCATGATTTATCCCCCGATATTGGGAGTACTCCGAGACGGGCCGGAGTTACGCTTGATTCATCGCCTCTAAATGCACTTGTGCAACTCCTAGGCTAGTTGGGCAAAAGGCCTGTTTAACAGGGACCTAAACAACCGTAGCAGAGCTATGGATCAGTCGGAAACAACTGTTCTTGATTTCAGTAAAGTCTGCTCACATTCGTCTGGGGTGAAACCAATGAATAATCGGGACATTTTACCAGTCCCCATGATAAAGTTTTTATGATTGACTCTGGATAAAAGCCTAAACTGGTTCGATCATGTTCAAGAATTAAGTAAAAAACTGAATAGCTTTACTTCTTATTAAAACGTGTTAAAAAATATCTTCCGATGGAAACTCTATTATTAATATACTATGGTTATTTCCATGGTATATCGCCTTTTCCCTCCCTCCTGTTCACTTATACAATATTCCTATACCACCAGCAGATTGTGTACGCTACCTTGGGCTACATTTTGACACCTGACTTACTTGGAAATCCCACACAATAATTAAAATACAGGAACTAAACAGACGATTCGGACAACTTTACGGACTCCTAAATTGAAAATCTCACTTGTCTACCGAGAACAAACTAACAATAAACAAGCTACTACTAAAACCGATATGAACATACGGAATAGAAGTGTGGGCTACAGCCAAACCTTCGAACATCCGACGCATCCAGACCTTCCAATCCAAAGTCCTGCGCACTATAGTAGATGCTCCATATTATGTTACAAACCACACCCTCCATAAAGATCTTAATATCCAATTTGTGAAGGACCTAATTCCCTTATGATTCAGAAAATTCCACAGCAGCCAAACCAATCATCCTAATCCAGAAGCCCTAGCCCTTTCCAGTACCACTCATCATTATTCCCCTCCACGGCGCCTCAAGCGAATATGGCCCAGGGATCTCCTATAAGTGTAAAGTGAAGTGACAGCAGTGGCTTATTTCTTCTCAAGTGCCATTCCTCCTTAGCTATTGAGTTCTTGCCAGGCAGGGAGAGGATGTTCCTCTCGTTGTGGTGAAGTGGTGTGGCTTCTGTCGAGAGTGATGGAGGAACTACTGTATTGTACATATCACACATTACCAAATGCATTTAAATGCAGGCTGTAATATTCTTAATAAAATAATATCTAATCTAAAAAAAATTACCGTGGCATTGGGGTAACTCAATTAGCTTAATTTACTACTTAGTTAAGACCACTTTTATGACTCTTTAATAACGCTATTATTATAGAGTGAATCAATTTATTATCTGCGATTGATCCATTACTGAACTTCTCCAATTAGTAAGTGTTGCAAATGCTCACCAATGGGAATGGTTCAATGACTCTTTCTGAAAGAGCTATTGAATTTCTCCAAGGAGCTTTAGTTTGAATGGTTAATAACAATCGGGTTAACTGAGGGGCTTAAGTCCGGGACTTAAGATCACATTAGCACTAAGAACATTTGTCGAAGCTATAGCAGGTTGATAGGTTAAAAGGTTACATCCAGAACTATCTCTAGAGAGACTGCCGTTAAAGAAGTATATAAATCAATACTGCAGTAAAAAAAATTAAATCCGTCACGCAGGGGCTGCCTAAACTAAACAGATTTATCAAGTTTTACAATAGATAAATCTACATACGACCGTGAATATTAAATGAATAAGTACAAATGATAATGAAAAAAAAATTATATATGTGTATATATATATATATATATATATATATATATATATATATATATATATATATATATATAATTTTGAACGGACCTCATTTTCGCCATCTCCTGGGCAGAATCGATGGACATTTGAGGATAGTTTTCGAAAATCAAGACATGACTACAATCTAAATAGCTGATTCCTCTTAAGGGAAATCTGCAAAAATTCCGCCTCAGTGGGGCTGCGTAAACTAAGCAAATTTCCCAGGTGCTGGTATAATAACACACTTATAGTCTCATTAAACCACATATTCGCAGATTTCCCTTAAGGGAAATCAACTATTGAGGTCGTGCTCATGGCGCGATTTTCGAAAATTTTCTTCAAATGTCCATCGATCCTACCCAGGAGATGACGAAAATGAGATTCGTTCAAAATTATATTTCTCTCTCTCTCTCTCTCTCTCTCTCTCTCTCTCTCTATATATATATATATATATATATATATATATATATATATATATATATATATATATATTTGTCTGTCTCTAGCGGTCGCAATTTTTGTTTGATTGTTACCAAACTCGACATTTAAACGTTTTATGCAAAAAGACAGATCAAGTTCGTTTATGACTGAAATCGGACCAGTGGGAAGGAGGGTTTAGAGGGGGGATTTTGGAAAATTCGAAGTATCTCTGTTACCATACGTCGGATCAAAACATTATATAGAACAAATCTTATTGTAAATTAAATTTACTATAAACATTGTTTTATACATTTATTCTCTATCTTGAATATTAACCGAGATATTTGCATTTTTGTTAAATTTGGGCCAATCGCGGACGACTAAGTTTCCCGCCAAAAGCTAGTTCGGCCCTTTGCCCTAACTGTTCGGCTCTCGTATGGAGATTTCTATATTGTATAACTTCACGTTGGAAATCTGCTTAGTTTACGCAGCCACTGCGTGGCGGACTTTTTTCTAATTATATGTGAAAAAAAAACAATAAATAGAAGTTGGGGTTTACGGAAGGTTGAAAATAAGAAAGTATTAATTCCTCATTTAATATTTGATGTACAAAAAAATGTATAAAGCAATAGCTGTAGAACATCAATAGTTTAACAAGATTGGTTCTATTACATTATACGATCCCGGTTCATAATAACTGAGATATTTTGATTTTTCGATCGCCCATTCCTCTGAACCTCCACTATTTCAAATCCGAATCCAGCCATTACAAAATATAATCTTTAGTGATGACTGAGAACGTTAAATATCGAGTATAGTATAGATCAAATAAATATTTTCGAGTTAGAGAATAAAATCTGACTTGATAACGCCATCACACAACGAATTTACACGTAACTCGCCTAATAATTAAGCTTCAAATGATGTGGTTACTTGGAGATAATATGAAGATAACAGCATATATATGTAGCATTTAAATTTCCATTATTATTGATTCCATACAATTTTTCGGCCCGACAGATAATAATGGAGATATTTCCATTTTTCGAATTCCTCTGCTCTAAACCTCCCCCCTCCCCTGATTCGATTTTGGCCGTTAACGAACTTGATCTTTAGTTTTGCATGAAACGCCCATGTGTCGTGTTTGGTAACGATAAAACAAATATTGCGACCACTAGAGCGGTAACTTTTATTCTCATTCTATAAGGTGACGTATATTACGAATACTAATGGTGTTGGAGCCATTCCTTCTACAAACACTTTCTAGCAATTACCGACTTAAGGCTATCGATACTAAGTAAACATCTTAGATTGATTTGCGCCATGGAGTTTGGAGGGCTGTTTCTCTACTGCTGTGCAATTAATACAAAGTGGTGTCACCTTGGCCCTCACGAGGTGAACTTGTTTAAGGATAATTAATATTCGCTTTTTTTCGGTTTAATTTGAAATTTATGTATATAAATTTTAATTTGTTTCAAAAATATTATATGCCGTTAATTTGAATGAGCCGAGTTATGTGGAATATTTATGTAAAGTGTAATTATATGCACGGCTAATTAGGGCTTTTAGTAATTATTATTTATGATAATGTCTCCCATAACTTCCTGCTGTAATTCAATCCTGCTCCTCATAAGTTCCTTTTAAGAATTTTCCTATTAAAATAAGTTTCATATATATGTCTTCACGTTAACATGCTTGTTAGTAGTTTTTCCTTAAGGGAAATCAGCTATTGAGGTTGGTGGGGGTGTTAGATGAGGGAACTCCAAAAACCCAGTTGGTAAACTGACTAACCACCTAACCTAAGCGAGACACATACAACTTCATTATGTGATGATTTCATCAATTAAAAGTTTATGTTCTAGCTGGAAAATGTTTATTTGATTTATACTATGCTCGATATTAACTTTTTTTTTTGTCTAAACTATAGGCCATATTTGTTATTTGCTGAAATCGGAATTAGGGCTTTAAAGGGAGGGATCCTAAAGTTCAAAATATGTCGGTTATTATGCGTCGAATCGTAAAATGTTATAGAATCACTCTTGTTAAGCCATTGATGTTCTACAATTGCTGTTTTGTGCATTTTTTCGTAGCCCAAGTATTAAGCGAGTCATTCATACTTTTTTGTTTTCGGCCTTCAGTGTTTCGCATGCCCCCTTCTCATCGTTTTTTGTTACACAGAAATTAAGAATTTGTGGCGAAATGAGATCGCATGGGAAATCTGCTTTGTTTACGCAGCCCCTGCGTGGCGGACTTTTTTCCTCTATATATTTCGCTTTCTCTATGACACTTCTCTTTATATAGAAAGATTTGGCCTTAACACCGAGACAGTCACGTCGAGACTGACAAAAATGGATATTATTATTTATTTATTTATTAACGTCCACTTTTTGCAACTTAGGTTAATCGGAACGGGTTATCTACAGGTTACCACCCTTTTCTAGCCATGGTGGGATTTTAGGACGTTATTTAATGAATTTCGTCACCAAATAATTTCCTTTACCCAGGCGAGAATCGAACTCGCCACTCTAGGTTTACCATGTGAGATAAAGGTCAACTCACATGGCTAACCTGAGCCCCAAAAATGGATATGCACCATACCAATCAGCTGATAGCATCAATTATGTATTTTTGAGGTTATAAAATATATCTATGTAAGTCGGAATTATACTCAAGGCTGTGCCGCCCTCTTTACTCCCTTTTCCGTGAGCATAATTTGTTTCTATTTTTCCTCTCTTTGAATAAGTAATCTATCTTCAAAGGATATCGATATTTTCGATCTGCCTGCCAAAATAAATATTCATTTTCGTCAACTTTGAGATCTTAAATATACTTCCTATCAAGAAAAAATATGGCAGCAATCCAAGTTTAGAGGCTTTTAAATTATGAGTGCTTTTAGGTTTTGAATGGGTTTTATTTATTCTTTTTTGGCTAGGTTGCTAAGGTGTACTTTATTGTTAGCGGATTTCCTGTAAGGAAAATCACTAAGTGAGGTCAATGTCGCAATTTTTCAAATGTCCATCTATTCTTCCCTAGCGTTATTTTCAAAGAAATTCATAACTAGTAACAATACAACTGCTGCAATTTAATTTTTTTAATCGCAAAGCAATATTTTACCGTTTGTAAGTGGGGTCAATGAACGAAATCTTGAATATCTGCGTTCTTCTGTATCGGATAAAAATAGGTTGTAGAAAATACCTTATCGGTGTTATTAAAGTTAAAGAGTCAAAAGTTTCTGTACGCATTTTCAGTATCGCTACGGGGTAATCACTAAGTTTGGGGAAATTTCATATTTTTTATTTCATATTTTAGTACCAATCTAACAGAGTTCCTGAATTGCTAACTTAGATGTACAAAAAAAATTTTCTAATGTGGGCTCTACAGTATTTCCTTGTACTCCTACTAAGTTAAACATTCAAAACGATTTTCTGCATTTCATTTAGTATTATTTCCTTTGGAAGTGATATTCGATATCTCTTTGCCTATTGGACCCAATATTTATTAACTTTTTTATGATAACAAAAGATCATACAATAATCTTCTGTATCTGAAATAAGTAAAGGGGAGGGAGTTGGCAATATTTTATTTTCGTTTTCTTGTTAGCCTCCTCCCAATCACCATCTTAGTCGGTTCGATCAAAAAGCGAATTGTATAACTAGGTATTAAAACAGTCAATAATGTTGGTTTTTGAGTTATGCGTGTTAGGTACAACGCATGCGTGTACTGCAGACAGGTTCAGGGAGGGTCAAGACGGTTAATTACTTAAAAATGTGGAGACTATCACCACTGACAGTATTATTGTTGATTGAAATTTCGCCCGTTTTAATCACATTACCGTAATTAATGTATCACCTGGTAATTGTTTTATTTCAGAATTGTTAGGTTCCCTTTTTTCAAAAAGATTACCAATAAACATGTTCAGTAGTAGTGGGGAACAGACAAAATCGTGATGTATGTCTAGGGAGATATATGTTCTCACAAAACTTTTGTTTTGCCCGGCATATATCACCCTGCCTTGCAATTCATTTTTTTAAAAAGGGATGCGTTTTTAGGTATATTAAAGTCTTGCTAAACTGACAGAATTGAGGGCTACCAAGCGCTCTCAAATGCATGTTCTCTACTACACTGAACTATGTACTTCATGACCCCTAGAATTAAATTCATTTTTCATGTATTATACAGGTTTATACAGCGCATTTTAAGTTTCCAAATAAATGGTGTGTGGGTGTGTGTGTGTGAGAGAGAGAGAGAGAGAGAGAGAGAGAGAGAGAGAGAGAGAGAGAGAGAGAGAGAGAGAGAGAGAGAGAGAGAGAGAGAGAGAGAGAGAGAGAGAGAGAGAGAGAGAGAGAGAGAGAGAGAGAGAGAGAGAGAGAGAGAGAGAGAGAGAGAGAGAGAGAGAGAGAGAGAGAGAGAGAGAGATGAGAGAGAAGAGCTAGAAGGGGGTGCAAGCATGCCTAAGTGAGGTGGGGTGAGGACAGCAATAGGCTGGTATCGACCAGCTGGGGGTGGTTGCTATAGAGAGGGCTCTGCCCCACCCCCTCCCGGATCAGGTGATGCAATATAAAATATTTATTGATGTTATCTGACAGTTGCGCATATATTTAGGACTTTACATTTCCCCCCTTCTCTCCCCAATCAATCCTTCTCTAGCTTTCCATGACAGGCTCTGTACCTCGCGGCAAACCAAGAACTCAGATTCATGAGAGGTTTCTAAGTCTGTAGGTTATGCCTATCAGTTACTACATGAGCTATTTTTCTAAATATACCTACAATTTCAGTTTGGCATATATGGCCTGAGTTCGGTAATTATGAGTTTGTAATTGTATTCTATCCTCAGTTTCACCCATATTTACAAATACTATGATAATAAGAGCCCAAATTATAGTTTTGAAATGCTGTATTTATTGATAGCAGTTTATAGACGTCGGTTATTGTAACAAGGCATGAGAAGGAGTGGGTGTTAACAGAAGACTGAAAATTAATAAAGGTCCGTCACGCAGGGGCTGCGTGAACTAAGCAGATTTCCCACGTAATGGTGTAACACACTTGTCATATTGTTCCACCACATTTACTATATTTCTGTGTAAAATATTGGAGATATTGGGAATTTGAAGATTTGAGCTATTAAATATTATGATCTTTAGTGTTGAATGATCGAGTTAAATATTAATTATTGTATAGATCAAGTAAACATTTTTGAGTTAAGAACGTAAAATGTCATATGATGACGTTACAACACATTACTACCTACAGTAACTACCTCGTCTAGTAAATATCTATTGAAAACAATATTTGGTCGTAACAAGTTTCAATTAAAGTGGTTCATTAAAGAACCAGAATAGTTGATGTGACATGAGTAGGATTGGAGGTTTACTAAAGGCTAAACAATCCAAATCTCGGTTAATTTTGAAGATAGAGAATAAATCTATATGCAGTATTTATAGTTAATTTAATTTGTAATCAGATTAATCCTTTTTTGATTTACATTTTTTTTTTTTTTTTTTTGACCGGACTTATAATAACAGAGATATTTCGTACTTTCAAAATTCTCTTAGCCTCTCGTACGTAAATTGAAATATTTATTTTTTCTATACCATACTCGTTATTTAACTACATCATTAGACACTAAAGTAGTTAAGTAAGGTATTAGTAAAGGCTGAAATTGGGTGAGTTAATTCGGGGGAATTTTGAAAATTCAAACTGTTTCCCTTATTATGAGTCGTATCGGAAAATGATATAGAAGCAATCTTGTTAAGCTATTTACGCTCTACGACTGTTGTCCCATGCATTTTTTCGTAACTAATTAAGCGAGTTACATGTAGTTTTATGTTTTCAGCCTTCAATAACACCCTCCCCTCCCCGTTGTGTTGTGTGTTAGACCAGCACGTGGGAAATCTGCTTAGTTTATGCAGCCACTGCGTGACGGACGTTTTCGTCATTGACTATCTACTAGGTATGATAGCTGGGCATTTGAGGAAATTACTCTAAAATCGCGTCATTCTTACAACTTCAACAGCTAAGCTTTCTTATGGGAAAACATTTTTACTTAATTTATTCTATAGGAAGTACCATTTAAGGTAGTAAGCAGGATGGTATGATCTAGATTCGGAACAGTGCCATCCTTGATGTGGCCAGGATGTTTGATGTTGTGCCGACAGGTTTACGTCACACCTCACTCTATTGACTTGCTTTGGCGAGACCCTCTTCACCGCGCAATGCTTTTAAGAGACGACCATTTGATTAGGAAACCTTGGGGTAGAGAGTGATTGTGAAACGGGAACACATATCCTGGTTTTGGCCGAAAGCTGACGAATCAAGGAGTACGCAGCAAGGACGTCGTTCGGCCTAGGAATGGCTGTTTACCTTTATCGCCTTAGCAAAAGAAACTTATTTATTGTAGTATTAGCATTGACAACTATCTCAAGGAATTTTAATTTTAAATTAAAATTAGAATAGATAATTTGTGTACTTACATTTATACACCTTAATATTTGTGTTTCCAGCAGGTTTTGGAGGAAATCTTTTTCTTGTGGTTGTAATCGCGAAATGTGGAAAATGAGGTCTATTCAAATTAATATAGATTTGTTTTTCTATTTTTGAGGCTGCATCGCTGGGAAGTATCGTCATTCTGAGGATTTCGGCTATCTGCTCCAGCGGTTGGAATTTTTGTTTTGCAAATTTTCAATGGAAGTGCGTCCATCTTCGTCTTGGAACACGATTCATTCATTTTGAGAATGAAAATAGATTTGTTTGTTACTAGCGGTCGTAATTCTGGTTTGATCGCCAACGCCTTAATAACTAAGTGATACACTGAGTATCTTATTCAACGAGACTTTCAATTTCTTTTATTATAGGCATTTTTATACTGGAAAAACAGAGAATCAGTAGGTTATGAGGTCATTCCGGCAAGTGGGAACTTTACTCTTCTATGGCTGGCTTTTCTTTTTTTTACTATTTTTACTTAAAAAAAAAAAGTATTTTGCCAGGGGAGGGGTGTGCAAGGAGAAGTGGTAGAAAAGTAGCAGTGGAGTAAGGATATTTCCAGGGAGTATTACAAGCAGTGTTGGAAGAAAGGAGTGGGGTGGTGAAATTATGTTGAATGGAGTGTTTTTAGTGGAGTAAGGATATTTCTAGTGAGTTGCGGTAGGCCGGAATGGAAGACGTATTTTAGTGGAGTAAGAATATTTCTAGTGAGTTGTGCTAGGCCGGAATGGAAGACGTAATTTAGTGGAGTAAGTTTAGTGGAGAAAGGATATTTCCAGTGCGTTGTGCTAGGCCGGAATGGAAGACGTATTTTAGTGGAGTAAGGATATTTCTAGTGAGTTGCGCTAGGCAGGAATGGAAGACGTATTTTAGTGGAGTAAGGATATTTCTAGTGAGTTGCGCTAGGCAGGAATGGAAGACGTATTTTAGTGGAGTAAGGATATTTCTAGTGAGTTGTGCTAGGCCGGAATGGAAGACGTATTTTAGTGGAGTAAGGATATTTCTAGTGAGTTGCGCTAGGCAGGAATGGAAGACGTACTTTAGTGGAGTAAGGATATTTCTAGTGAGTTGTGCTAGGCCGGAATGGAAGACTTATTTTAGAGGAGTAAAGATATTTCTAGTGAGTTGTGCTAGGGCGGAATGGAAGACGTATTTTAGTGGAGTAAAGATATTTCTAGTGAGTTGTGCCAGGCCGGAATGGAAGAAGTATTTTAGTGGTGTAAATATATTTCTAGTGAGTTGTGCTAGGCCGGAATGGAAGACGTATTTTAGTGGTGTAAAGATATTTCTAGTGAGTTGCGCTAGGCCGGAATGGAAGACTTATTTTAGTGGAGTAGAGATATTTCTAGTGAGCATTACAAGGAGGAGTATTGAAAGAAAGGAGTGGAGTGAGGATGAAAATTGCAGATTGCCGAGAGAGATACTTACCGGTGCCTAGCGGGGATTTACCCAGCCCTGACCTTTCCTCTATAGACCTGCAGAGTATGATCTGAGGTGACCTACATCTCACTGTCAGGTCTCTCTCTCTCTCTCTCTCTCTCTCTCTCTCTCTCTCTCTCTCTCTCTCTCTCTCTCTCTCTCTCTCTCTCCTCTCTCACTAAAACCATTCGGCTATCCGTCACGGGAGTATCTGGGGAGCTTTCGACACCCATACTGATTCCATTACTCCGCCCACATCAATCATAACGACATAATAATGACGGCATTTATCTTGTTGCTGTCTGCATTGCAGTCCTTGGAGTTGCAGCCGTATAATCTTCTCGGCCCAAAGTACTGCCGCTGTTAACCTGCGAGAACTTTAAATGAGTGATATCCAGCAGACTGGCCGACCTCCCTGTAGCCTGGAGAGGTGCAATGACCATGTCACCTTCCAGGAACCACTGTCATTAGCCATCTCGTCTCCAGGCGGAATCTAGAATGGTCAAATAGATAGTTATATTTATTAAAACCCTCTACATCACGACCACTAGCATACATAGTCCGCTTTACATAACACCTGTTGACTGATATGCCTTTTATAAATTCCTGTCTACCAAATAATATTAAAATAAAAATATTAATTTTATTGTATAATACTTTATAGTGTTTCAAGTACATCACTAATCAATTAGTGTATATTATATGTGACGCAGAATATTTGTGGGGCATTGTGGCATTGTGGCATCCCAAAAATTTCGTTAAGCCGGAGAAAAATAATTAATAAATAAAGGATACTTATCTAAAATTTAATAAATTTTTCAGTTAAGTTCTTTCTTAAATTTCACTTGTTTCGTTAGCGTGACTAACTAATCATAGTTTTAACAACAAATAATAGGAATTAAAGAAATTAAGTATGAATGATTCTGGTTTATGAGTTAAAGGGCCTTGGATAGAATTTCCATGTCGTTTCATTAATGGCTTCGATATTGGACTCTTTCCAAATCCTGCCTGTCACCTAAACATTGTAAGTGAATGGTAAACCTTGATTTTTTTTTTCATGTTTAAATGTCGTCTAACATTTTGAGGTCCTGTTTATTCTAAACGTCATTGCCGGCATGTCAAAGCGCCTACTGTAGCGGTTTCATGAAACCATGCTTGATTGCACCCTTGATGTGTTGTTAGCTAGTTGCAACGGCTATTTTTGTTACTTGACGGAAGTATGCTTTATTCCACCGTTGATAGCTAGGTTGTTGCAACGTATATTCGAGTTGCATGGTGGAAGGTTGTTTGATTCCTCCCTTGTTAGCAAGCCTGTTGCAACGTTTATTTTAGTTACATGATGGAAGTATTCTTGTTTCCTCACTCGTTTCCTTAGCTAGTTGTAAAACTTATTCTAGTTACTTTACGGAAAGATGCTTGATTCCTCCCTAATGGCTAATAAGTGGCAAGATCTATTTTACGTACTTGATGGATGGATGCTTGATTCCACCGCTGATAGCTAGCTTGATACAACGTTTATTCTAGCTGCTTGATATCTCCCTTGACAGCTAGCATTTTGCAACTTTATCCAAGCCACTTGATGGAGGATGCTTGATTCCTTGCTTGATAGCAAGCTTGGTACGTCTGTTCAAGCTGCTTCATGGAAGAATGCTTCATTCCTCCCTTGATAGCTAGCTTGGTACGTCTGTTCTAGTTGCTTGATGGAAGAAGGTTTGATTCCTCTCTTGATAGCTAGCTTTGTACGTCTGTTCAAGCTGCTTGATGGAAGAATGCTTGATTCCTCCCTTGATAGCAAGCTTGGTACGTATGTTCAAGCTGCTTCATGGAAGAATGCTTGATTCCTCCCTTGATAGCTAGCTTGGTACGTATGTTCAAGCTGCTTCATGGAAGGCTACTTGATTCCTCCCTTGATAGCAAACTTGGTACGTCTGTTCAAGCTGCTTCATGGAAGGCTACTTGATTCCTCCCTTGATAGCAAACTTGGTACGTCTGTTCAAGCTGCTTCATGGAAGGCTACTTGATTCCTCCCTTGATAGCTAGCTTGGTACGTCTGTTCAAGCTGCTTCATGGAAGAATGCTTCATTCCTCCCTTGATAGCTAGCTTGGTACGTCTGTTCTAGTTGCTTGATGGAAGAAGGTTTGATTCCTCTCTTGATAGCTAGCTTTGTACGTCTGTTCAAGCTGCTTGATGGAAGAATGCTTGATTCCTCCCTTGATAGCAAGCTTGGTACGTATGTTCAAGCTGCTTCATGGAAGAGTGCTTGATTCCTCCCTTGATAGCAAGCTTGGTACGTATGTTCAAGCTGCTTCATGGAAGGCTACTTGATTCCTCCCTTGATAGCAAACTTGGTACGTCTGTTCAAGCTGCTTCATGGAAGGCTACTTGATTCCTCCCTTGATAGCAAACTTGGTACGTCTGTTCTAGTTACTTGATGGAAGCATAAGTGACTCCTGCCTTGATGGCTAGTAATTTGCAAGATCTATTTTAGCTACTTGATGAAAGGATGTTTGATTCCTCGCTTGAACAACTTTACCCTAGCCACTTGATGGAGGGACGCTTGATTCACTTGAAAGCTTGCTTCTTATTCGTGCCATGCTAACTAGTTGGATGAACCAATATTTCTGACAAGGTTAGTCCGTCGTGTGTAGCCTCGATCCTGTTAATCACCGAATGTGCGTGCAGCCGATCTTCTCCCTTTACAGAATATGGCCTTGCGGATCCTCTCTCTGGGCAACAGGTTCCTCCATACTTATTTCCTCTCTACTATTAGTTAGAATTGCGTGATGTAGAATTTAGCGACATTCCAGACATATTTTACTTTAGTGTATTTACCGCATAGCACTCGCCCTGTCCATATTTTATTTCAGACAACTGTGAATAATGTATTCATTTTTTAGTACAACTTGCAGATTAGAACAAAATCTAAAAGTTCCAAAATAAAATTTTATGAACAGCTCTTACTCGTCGGTTCGTAAGTAACGAACAAATAAGTTATACATTAGGAGCTGGAAAAAGGAATCATGGAGAATGTCCTGCTTCAAATGAATTCAATCTTGGACAATCCACAAACAGGCTCAACCTCTATAAGCTTACCTATCTTGCGCAATAGCTCAGTGAATATTTATCAGTTTTAGACCTCAGTAGTGATGATAATCCTGAATATTGTGCATTAAATACTATATCTAGATAAACTAATTGAGAAGTAAAAAAAACTACAACTTAGTTTTACCTGATTTTAAAAAAAAAAACTAATAAATCAATAGTCTGCCAAAAATGCTTATAAACCAAAATGAGAAACGAATTATACTAAATAAAACATATTAAAAGTATTCTCTGTTAGATACAGCACAGATACACAGTCATCGGGTAATGAAACAAGTGGTTTGGTTTAAAGATATGATCAATCTAAAGCAAGTCTGGGCAACCTTTGACATGTTTCAGGCCAAACTTTAGTCTGCAAATACGTTCGCGGGCCGCTTTTAAAAGTAGTGCATTTTAAAGTAGTTTTCATAATTGTTAACGATAAATATCAAACATGAAGTTATAACGACAATGTAATTATAATATAATTCATTAAAATAACAAAATGAAATGAAATAATAGGTAAAATATGCTACAATCAATGAGTTTGAAGTTGGGAAACTAATCCATCGATGTTTGGATTAATTCACTGATACAAATACCAAATTATCGTCAGTCAGCCTTATACGATGTTTTGATTTATTAACATTCATCTATGAAAAGAACTTTTCGCATTTATAAGTACAGCAAAACGTACAAATCTCTCCTCGTCTTCCTCATTTGGAGTTAGTAGCGTTATATTTTTGTTTAATTGGATTTTCAAAATGTCTCGCGGGCCCTATCAAACCTTACCGCGGGCCGGCGGTTCCCGGTATGATCAATAGCTTCTTTATACATGTCCATTTATTTCAAAAATAATATATTTCTGTTGATTAGGATGTTGTAATCTGTTAATTGATGGATGTTTTGAACTTATGAATTGGTTCGCTGATTAATAACTCTTATCCTTCATAATTAATTATTTTGCTCAATTATTGATACTCATATCTATGCATTTTCAATGGTATATAGTTGCTTGGCAAATTGGAATCATTTAACAATGAAACATAAAAACATTCTTATTTCATGTTTTTTAATTGTATGGTAATAAAATCCTTGAGAAGATGGGGGGGGGGATTCGGGCAAAGAAAAGGATGTTTTAAATGAAGTGAGGTGTCTTTATTTTTGGATTGTTTAGCTCATTATAAAGACTATATTAAATATATTATCAAAATATAAAGTATCTGCCTTGTAGTTTTTACTGCTCGGTTACATTGGGATATACATTTCTTATTTCCCAATCGCCATCTAAATCCTTCCAATGTCTTGGACAAATGAATTTCTAAGGCAACCCTCTTCCACTATGCTTCCCTATGTACTAATCTTACCATCAAATGCATTTGAGAAAAACTCATTATGAGCTGGAGTATACCCCGGTTAAGTTCCTCGTAGTTGGGTTCCTTCTTCTGCTCCACACCGAAATCTTCACAAGCGGTCTTCTCGTCTTTAAAGTGCAAATTGTTGTTAGTTCTTCGGCTTCCTTGAAAGTTACACGTCGCCACTACCGTTGTTCAGGTTAAGTCGCTGCCCTGGGACTATATGAAGTATATGTACTGAAAGTATATGTATATTTTTTACTTTATCCTTCGCTATGCCATTGAGAAGACTTTAACTTGTTTAGAACTAATACGTTTGATTTGAGTCCAGCTGGTTATTCTTTCCGAAGTTCACAATATCATTCTTTCTAATTGATTAGTTCAGCTTCTTACTCCAAAAAAGCAAACTTCTTCTCACATAGGGTTTTGCTGATGTTTTAGTTAAAATATTCTATTTGTTACATAAGACTTGCTCAGCTAGGGTATCTCATCGTTGACTTCGGTGATTACAAGTTTTCAAACTGGATTTGTTAGTGTGGGCTTGCAGAATGGCGAAGAACGGAAGTTTCTAGCAGAGGTCTTAAATTGGTTCATTATCCTTCTAGAAAGTTTGGTCTATGCGCAGTGGGGAAGCTAATTTTAGGGCTAGAAATAACTATATTAACAAAATGATAGGTTATGAATTGATAGCTACCACGAAATAGATAGCCGCAGAGTCGCTGGCCTTGATGAAGTCGGTCAAGGTCCTCGATCTGTAAGAAATTTGGCCTTGCTTGGAGCCAATCACTCTGGGCTAGTGGATCACTTCCTCCTGGCCGAGCCTTCCCCTCTTAATAGCTGCACCCATTCTCTCTTGCTGATGTCATAGTTACTCTCTCCCTCACACACACACACACACACACACACGCTCCCTCTCTCTCTCTCTCTCTCTCTCTCTCTCTCTCTCTCTCTCTCTCTCTCTCTCTCTCTCTCTCTCTCTCTCTCACACACACACACACACACACACACACTCTCACTCACTATCTCTCCTCTCTCTCTCTCTCTCTCTCTCTCTCTCTCTCTCTCTCTCTCTCTCTCTCCACCTCTGGGTAGCGTGCAATGCTAGTTGAGTCAGCATCCGGATTAGTGGATTAATTGTGCTGTCGTCACACCAGTTGGCAAATTTCCTCCGTGTGTTAATATTAGTTGAAACCGTCGCAGTCAGTTTCATTTTGAATATTAAAGTTTTTAGGACACACCTTGTCATTTCGTTATTAGCTTTTGAGGATGGCTTGATTTTCGAAAATTTTCTTCTAATGTCCGTGAATCCTAACTATTGCAAAAAAGAGGTAATTTCAAATATGTATGTTTGATTGATACACCATTAGGAAATTTATAGAAAGAGTAAATAACATGCACGTCATGTTATTGCGCATCTGACCGAAACATCTTAAGCAGACTAAATGGCCAACTAACGTCTTGCAATTGGTGTTGTATACATTTTATTCTAAATAGAATATTAACCGTACTAAAATCATTATTATGAGTCAATTGAAAAACGTTATAGTAACAATTATGTTAAGCTATTATTGCTCTACAATTGTTGTTCTATACATTTATTCGTAACTCAAGCATAATGTACTTGCCTGTTTACAGCCTTCAGTAACCCCCCCCCCTTCTACTTGTCGGATGTTAATTTAGAAATAGAAAATATGTGGCGAGTTAATAAGTTAAGTAGCTTGACACACCAGCAAGTGGGAAATCTATATCGTTTACGCAGCCTCTGCGTCACGGAACGTACTTACTTGTTATCACAAATGAATGTTCCTTGCAGAGCGACATTAGCATATTTCGTTGATTGTCTCTATTTCCTAGGCCGTATTTCCCAGCTGTATTGTCAATGACATGACCTTCACCTATTACGGAATTTATTTACACATAATTGATGAGCTTTGTGAAAGGACAAGTTATGTGATATTTTCTCCTTATCTCATATTTTCTTCACTCTTGCCAAGATACTGACTTGAGCCTGATAGAGCCTTTTATTGCATTGTGAAACCTTAATGTCGTACTAATGTATTTATTAATACATTTGTATTTCATAATGTACATTGTAATAGCTTTTCGAATCTTCATTATTTTAAAGATAATATGAGTATGATTGAAAAAAATTAGCATTAGTTCAACTTCAATTACATTGAATTTTTACCAAATTAGATTTACTAGTCAGCTGTTGCATCTCCTCATGCAGATTTTGTATTTGAGCGGGTTTCTCTCAAGGAAAATCAGCTTTTAGGTTGTACTTCATAACGAATAAAAATTTTCTTTAACAAAGTAAAAGAAATAGTAATTAAATTTTAAGTAATTAATTATTTATTAATTGGGTGGTAACCTGTAGATAACCCGTCCCAATTAGCCTAAGTTGCAAAAAGTGGACGTTAATTAATAATAATAATAATTATTTATTAGCGCCCACTTTTTGCAACTAGGCCTAATTGGGATGGGTTATTTACAGGTTACCACCCTTTTCTAGCCAGAGTGGGACTAAGGATTTTATTTCATGAATTCCGTCACTAAATAAATTTCTCTTGCCCAGACGGGAATCGAAGGATTAAATAATTAAATTTTAACCTTTGTTTAACAAAAATAAAAGAAATAGTAATTAAAACTTATCCTTTTTTCAACAAAAAATAGAATAAATAATAATTAAAATTTAGCCCTTCTTTACTAAAAACAAAATTAATAACAAGAAAAACTTCTCTTTTCTTTTACAAAAATGAAATAATTAATGATTAAATCTCAGCATTTCTTTAACAGAAATGAAATAAATACTATTAAAACTTAGCCTTCTTTCAACAAAAATAATATACGTAATAATTTAATTTTAACATTTCTTTAAGAGAGTATTTACTATTTTGGTATACTAGTGCTTGTACATATATATGGACCTCCCTTGTGCAAGGAATATTAAGTCTAACAATGACCAGTCGTACCAATAAGTGGAGATGGCAGAATTTTTCTTTCCAGAGTATATGATCCTTCTCATCCTGGTAGATCCTTCATGCCTTTTAAACTCACCGTCAGTACGCTGAAGGTAAACACAGTGCAGTTTCGATCCCCGCCAAGGGAGAACATTAATTCATGAATCGCGAGCGCGGTGGTTTCGCATTGCTCATGGATCCGTGGGAGTTTAAGGATGCATATATATATATATATATATATATATATATATATATATATATATATATATATATATATATATATAGCCTACCCCTAACCACCCCTAACCAACCCTAACCACCCCTAAACACCCCTAACCACCCCTAACCACCCTAACCACCACTATATATATATATATATATATAAATTTATATTTATATATATATATAAATATATATGCATCCTTAAACTCCCACGGATCCATGAGCAATGCGAAACCACCGCGCTCGCGATTCATGAATTAATGTTCTCCCTTGGATATATATATATATATATATATATATATATATATATATAAACACACACACGCACACATACATACACGTCTGCCAGCCTCTCGGGATGACTAACGACTATTACTGTCTTAGATCCCGCCCACTTACAGGTTGGCAGCGTGAACTAGGCACAGGTCCTCCTTGGTTAACGGGGGTTGTATGTCGAATTGATCACTCATGACGTACAACGTTTTAACGTATGTCGCCTCCTGTATATCTATAGGAGATTTCATATAAATCTCAGAATTAAATTTGATGGAATAGCTGTCTTTTTGGCCACATCAGAGTTAAAAGTTGTCTTGGGTCTCAACCTGAGACATTCAGCAATAGGTTATTCTATAAATGAATCGATGTTGATAAGTGATAGCCCTGAACTTGATAAATGGGCCCTTAAAACACAGCTCAATAATTTTTTAATCTATACATTTTATTCTGAACCATTAAATGATTTAAATGATTTTGGTTACAAATCTGAGTACAACTCAATATTCACAGATTTTTATTCAATATAAAGAGCTGGCTGTTATTTGGCAGAGAACTCTGTGAGGAGATCTAACTAGCTTAACCCTAGAGTAGCTGGCATAGCAAAGGATTTGGAGTGTTGCCAATCTCTTTCATGGCTCTACGTCATTATTCTTTATACGGGAAATATTAGTTCCCTACCATTGCTAGGTCAGGCACCTACCAAGGAACTAGATCTTAATACTCATTCGGTCTTTATTAGTTCCCTACCATTGCTAGGGTCAGGCACCTACCAAGGAACTAGATCTTAATACTCATTCGGTCTTTATTAGTACCCTACCATTGCTAGGTCAGGAACCTACCAAGGAACTAGATCTTAATACTCATTCGGTCTTTATTAGTTCCCTACCATTGCTAGGTCAGGCACCTACCAAGGAACTAGATCTTAATACTCATTCGGTCTTTATTAGTTCCCTACCATTGCTAGGTCAGGCACCTTAGAACTTAATACTCATTCGGTCTTTATTAGTTCCCTACCATTGCTAGGTCAGGCACCTACCAAGGAACTAGATCTTAATACTCATTCGGTCTTTATTAGTTCCCTACCATTGCTAGGTCAGGCACCTACCAAGGAACTAGATCTTAATACTCATTCGGTCTTTATTAGTTCCCTACCATTGCTAGGTCAGGCACCTACCAAGGAACTAGATCTTAATACTCATTCGGTCTTTATTAGTTTCCCTACCATTGCTAGGTCAGGCACCTACCAAGGAACTAGATCTTAATACTCATTCGGTCTTTATTAGTTCCCTACCATTGCTAGGTCAGGCACCTACCAAGGAACTAGATCTTAATACTCATTCGGTCTTTATTAGTTCCCTACCATTGCTAGGTCAGGCACCTACCAAGGAACTAGATCTTAATACTCATTCGGTCTTTATTAGTTCCCTACCATTGCTAGGTCAGGCACCTACCAAGGAACTAGATCTTAATACTCATTCGGTCTTTATTAGTTCCCTACCATTGCTAGGTCAGGCACCTACCAAGGAACTAGATCTTAATACTCATTCGGTCTTTATTAGTTCCCTACCATTGCTAGGTCAGGCACCTACCAAGGAACTAGATCTTAATACTCATTCGGTCTTTATTAGTTCCCTACCATTGCTAGGTCAGGCACCTACCAAGGAACTAGATCTTAATACTCATTCGGTCTTTATTAGTTCCCTACCATTGCTAGGTCAGGCACCTACCAAGGAACTAGATCTTAATACTCATTCGGTCTTTATTAGTTCCCTACCATTGCTAGGTCAGGCACCTACCAAGGAACTAGATCTTAATACTCATTCGGTCTTTATTAGTTCCCTACCATTGCTAGGTCAGGCACCTACCAAGGAACTAGATCTTAATACTCATTCGGTCTTTATTAGTTCCCTACCATTGCTAGGTCAGGCACCTACCAAGGAACTAGATCTTAATACTCATTCGGTCTTTATTAGTTCCCTACCATTGCTAGGTCAGGCACCTACCAAGGAACTAGATCTTAATACTCATTCGGTCTTTATTAGTTCCCTACCATTGCTAGGTCAGGCACCTACCAAGGAACTAGATCTTAATACTCATTCGGTCTTTATTAGTTCCCTACCATTGCTAGGTCAGGCACCTACCAAGGAACTAGATCTTAATACTCATTCGGTCTTTATTAGTTCCCTACCATTGCTAGGTCAGGCACCTACCAAGGAACTAGATCTTAATACTCATTCGGTCTTTATTAGTTCCCTACCATTGCTAGGTCAGGCACCTACCAAGGAACTAGATCTTAATACTCATTCGGTCTTTATTAGTTCCCTACCTTTGGTAGGAGAGACGACTGCCAAAGCACTGTGTCATTATTGTCTATACAGACGTTGTTAGTTTCCTACCTTTGATAGGAAAGACACCTGCCAAAGCACTGAGAGGTGTCTCCTACCAACGAACTATGTCTTTACACTCATACAGTCTTTAGTCCCCACCATTGATAGTTCAGACACCTACCAAGGATCGTTGTCATTATACTGTATATAGTCATTATTTGTATGTCAGGTATCTACCAAGGCTGTTTGAAGCATTTTGAAAAACCCAATTAGACAAAAATATTACTCCAAATGAGAAGAGATAAGAGAAAAAGAAGGAAAACGAAAATGGACCTTTGACCACCTAGGCACAAATGCCTTCGCGATTTCGGTGCCTAATAACAATAAAGGAGCTCAGGTTAGCCATGTGAGTTACCCTCGACCTTAATCTCACTTGGTAAATCTAGAGTGGCGAGTTCGATTCTCGCCTGGGCAATAGAAGTTTATTTAGGGACGGAATTCACTAAATAAAATCCTTAGTGCCACCCTGGCTAGAATAGGGCAGTAACCTGTAGATAACCTGTCTCAATTAGCCTTAGTTGCAAAAAGTGGACGTTAATAAATAAATAAGTAATAACAATAAAAAATAAAATGCTTTCGTTGTTTGTAATAATTTTAAATTTTACGAAATAGTTATAATGTTGTACCAATTTTTATTTTAATAAAAAATAATTATTCAAATTACGTAGACTTGGATTTTCAAGTGTTCGATATCAATTCAATTTTCAAGTGTTCCTTTATTTTCTCAATTTCATTTTGAACACATTGCAATTAATAAATCTTGTATGTTGTAATATCGGACTGTAAACAACTATCTTGTAGTCAAATTGAGTAGTCTAATCTGTAGTATGAAATTAAATTACTACAGTCCTTTCTGGCCGTGATACTAGTATTTCAGGCGAAATGTTGCTAGGTATTCCTGCCGAGGTGTGGTTAGGGGAGATATCGATCTATGGTTGGGGAGAGCAGCGAGGTATGATTGTCGACAGGCAGGGGTATCTCCTTGGAGCATCAGGGTGTGGGAGTTTTCATTGGGGTTAAACTACACTCCCCAAAACGTAATTACCTTCTGATCAACATCCAATCATCAATTCCCATAAAGCTATCTTTGTATTCGTCCTTAGGCTATTGGGTTAATATTCTCCTCATTGTATTTGTATCGCTGGTGGTAATCTAAATTTTGGAGAAACTTTGAATTCGACCGATAGCATCTAATACGTTTGAGGTACTCTACAAGAACCAATGATAGATATACTGCCCAGAAACTGATTTCCAAATTAATCCCTTATCTTTTTTAGGTAACGAACATGGGTGAAATCGATATTGTGTTCGTTAAATACTGACTGTTGCAGCAGGTTCTCTTAGCATGTTAACCTAGTTGCAGTGGCTTTGCAGATTTCCTTTACGTTTTACTCATAAAATTTTTATATATATATTTTAAATATTTGTCTGTTACTACTCTGGCGGTCGACATTTTTTTTTATCCTAACCAAACTCGATATATTAGCATTACATGCAAAATCAAGATCGTTAACAGCTGAAATAGACCCAGTGGGTGGGAAAGGGGATATATTAAATTAGAAATATCTCCGTTGCTATACGTCGGATCGAAAAAAGTCCGTCACGCAGGGGCTGTGTAAACTAAGCAGATTTCCCACGTGGTTTTGCAATAGAGAAATCTGCCTAATAACAACTGTAGTAGTAAGAAACCTCTAAACCTAAAACATTATTTAGGGCGTAATAACCCAGTAGTTTCTAGCCCCAAAAAACAGTTAACCTAACCTGTAAACCTATTCACGAGGGACGAATAGTTATGGAAACGGCCACCAGAGCTCTCGGCGGAAAGTCCGAACATAGCCTACTGGCGACCACACGCAGAATACAAATGCAAATATCTCGGTTAATATTCAAGATACAGAAAAAACGTATAGAACGATATTTATAGTAAATTGAATTTGCAATACGATTTATGCTATACAATTTTTCGTTCCGACGCATAATAACGGAGTTATTTAGACTTTTTGAAAATCCTCCCCTCTAAACCCCCCTCCCACTGGTACGATTTCAGCCATTAACGAACTTGAACTTCCTTTTTACATAAAACATTTAAATTCCGAGTTTGGTAACGATCAAATAAAAATTTCGACCGCTAGAGTGTTAACAGACAAATATATATATATAAATATATATATATATATATATATATATATATATATATATATTAATATGCTAAAATGTATACCACCAATCTCATAGCTAATACTGTAAATATTGCTATACATTTATTCTCTATCTTTAATATTAACGGGACATTTTAGCAGATTTCCCTTAACGGAAATCAGCTATTGAGGTCGTACTCATGACGGAATTTTCGACATTTTTCTACAAATGCCTATCGATCCTACCTAGTAGATGACGAAAATGAGGTCCGTTCAAAACTGTATGTATATATATATATATATATATATATAGTTTTGATTTGTCTGTTACCAATTTTTGTTTGATCGTTACTAAAATCGAAATTTGATCATTTTATCTAAAAAGAAAGACCAAGTTCGTTAATAGCTGAAATCGGACCAGTGGTAGGGGGGGTTTAGAGGGGGGACTTTTGAAAATTCGAAATATCTCCGTTATTATGCGTCGGATCGAAAATTTGTGTAGGATCAATCTTATTGCAAATTAAATTTACTATAAATATTGTTCTATACATTTATTCTGTATCTTGAATATTAACTGAGATATTTGCATTTGTATTGTGTGTGTGGTCGGCAGGAGTCGGCTATGTTCGGGACTTTCCGCCGAGAGCTAGTGCGGCCGTTTCCGTAACTGTTCGTCCTTCGTGAATAGGTTTAGAGATTCCTTACTACTACTGTTATTATTAGGCAGATTTCTCTATTGTAAAACTTCACGTGGGAAATCTGCTTAGTTTACGCAGCCCCTGCGTGACGTACTTTTTTAATTTTCAGCCTTCATTAAATCCCCAGTCCTAATCATGTCTTTAGCAATAAGCTGTTATATCATGAAAAAGTTTATTCTAAGCTTAAATACTAAATATTATTTTCATTGAACATTTACTATGTGAGATCAATCAAGATTTTGAAGTCGTGAATCGAAAATAATTATTTCTTCTATACCATACTCGATATTTAACTGTTTCATTCAGCAATAAAGATCGTATTTGCTGTTGGCTAAAATCGGACCTTGAATTGTGGGGTGGTTTAGAGGGTGGGAATTCGAAATATCTCCGTTGTGAGTCGGATCAAAAAATATTGGAACTGACCTTGTTAAACTATTGAGGTTCTACGGGTACAATTATTCCAGACATTACTTCGTAACTGAAGTATTAAGCGAGTTAGTCGTACGTTCTTCTTTTCCGTCTTCAGCAACCTCCTCCCCTTCTACTCGTCAGTTTTTTATTAGCTGTCAGCTATCGAGGTCGTACTTATGACACGATTTTCGAAAAATTTCTTCAAATGTCCATCGATCCTACCCAAGAGATGACGAAAATGAGGTCCGTTCAAAACTATATATATATATATATATATATATATATATATTTGTCTGTTAACACACTAGCGGTCGCCATTTTTGTTTAATCGTCACCATACAATCCACCATGCGTGGGAAATCTGCTTGATTTAAGCAGCCCCTACGTCACGGACTTTTACTCATTAATAGGGAATATGTGGTGTAGATGAGATCACAAGTTTCTTTATACCAGGGCGTGGGAAATCTGCTTGATTTAAGCAGCCCCTACGTCACGGACTTTTACTCATTAATAGGGAATATGTGGTGTAGATGAGATCACAAGTTTCTTTATACCAGGGCGTGGGAAATCTGCTTGGTTTAAGCAGCCACTACGTCACGGACTTTTACTCATTAATAGGGAATATGTGGTGTAGATGAGATCACAAGTTTCTTTATACCAGGGCGTGGGAAATCTGCTTGGTTTAAGCAGCCCCTGGGTCACGGACTTTTACTCATTAATAGGGAATATGTGGTGTAGATGAGATCACAAGTTTCTTTATACCAGGGCGTGGGAAATCTGCTTGATTTAAGCAGCCCCTACGTGACGGACTTTTACTCATTAATAGGGAATATGTGGTGTAGATGAGATCACAAGTTTCTTTATACCAGGGCGTGGGAAATCTGCTTGATTTAAGCAGCCCCTGGGTCACGGACTTGTACTCATTAATATGGAATAAGTGGTGGATATGAGATCACAACTTTCTGGCTACCAGGGCGTGGGAAATCTGCTTGATTTAAGCAGCCCCTACGTGACGGACTTTTACTCATTAATAGGGAATATGTGGTGTAGATGAGATCACAGATACCAGGGCGTGGGAAATCTGCTTGGTTTAAGCAGCCCCTGTACGTGACGGACTTTTACTCATTAATAGGGAATATGTGGTGTAGATGAGATCACAAGTTTCTTTATACCAGGGCGTGGGAAATCTGCTTGATTTAAGCAGCCCCTGGGTCACGGACTTTTACTCATTAATAGGGAATATGTGGTGTAGATGAGATCACAAGTTTCTTTATACCAGGGCGTGGGAAATCTGCTTGATTTAAGCAGCCCCTACGTGACGGACTTTTACTCATTAATAGGGAATATGGTGTAGATGAGATCACAAGTTTCTTTATAACCCCTGGGACTTTTACTCATTAATAGGGAATATGTGGTGTAGATGAGATCACAAGTTTCTTTATACCAGGGCGTGGGAAATCTGCTTGGTTTAAGCAGCCCCTACGTCACGGACTTTTACTCATTAATAGGGAATATGTGGTGTAGATGAGATCACAAGTTTCTTTATACCAGGGCGTGGGAAATCTGCTTGGTTTAAGCAGCCCCTACGTCACGGACTTTTACTCATTAATAGGGAATATGTGGTGTAGATGAGATCACAAGTTTCTTTATACCAGGGCGTGGGAAATCTGCTTGATTTAAGCAGCCCCTACGTGACGGACTTTTACTCATTAATAGGGAATATGTGGTGTAGATGAGATCACAAGTTTCTTTATACCAGGGCGTGGGAAATCTGCTTGATTTAAGCAGACCCTACGTCACGGACTTTTACTCATTAATAGGGAATATGTGGTGTAGATGAGATCACAAGTTTCTTTATACCAGGGCGTGGGAAATCTGCTTGATTAAAGCAGCCCCTGGGTCACGGACTTTTACTCATTAATAGGGAATATGTGGTGTAGATGAGATCACAAGTTTCTTTATACCAGGGCGTGGGAAATCTGCTTGATTTAAGCAGCCACTACGTCACGGACTTTTACTCATTAATAGGGAATATGTGGTGTAGATGAGATCACAAGTTTCTTTATACCAGGGCGTGGGAAATCTGCTTGATTTAAGCAGCCACTACGTCACGGACTTTTACTCATTAATAGGGAATATGTGGTGCAGATGAGATCACAAGTTTCTTTATACCAGGGCGTGGGAAATCTGCTTGGTTTAAGCAGCCCCTACGTCACGGACTTTTACTCATTAATAGGGAATATGTGGTGTAGATGAGATCACAAGTTTCTTTATACCAGGGCGTGGGAAATCTGCTTGGTTTAAGCAGCCCCTGGGTCACGGACTTTTACTCATTAATAGGGAATATGTGGTGTAGATGAGATCACAAGTTTCTTTATACCAGGGCGTGGGAAATCTGCTTGGTTTAAGCAGCCCCTGCGTCACGGACTTTTACTCATTAATAGGGAATATGTGGTGTAGATGAGATCACAAGTTTCTTTATACCAGGGCGTGGGAAATCTGATTGGTTTAAGCAGCCTCTACGTCACGGACTT
Organism: Riptortus pedestris; assembly: GCA_019009955.1. Lineage (NCBI taxonomy): Eukaryota > Metazoa > Arthropoda > Insecta > Hemiptera > Alydidae > Riptortus > Riptortus pedestris. Next base: position 16,155,996 of record CM032228.1, read on the forward strand.
TTACTCATTAATATGGAATATGTGGTGTAGATGAGATCACAAGTTTCTTTATACCAGGGCGTGGGAAATCTGCTTGGTTTAAACAGCCCCTGCGAGACGGTCTTCTATATTTCCAGAGAAAAAAACTAAATTGAGGTACTTAGCGAGTAAGATATTTCGCTGAAAAAATGTTTGGGCTTTTTGGAATTGAAAATGATATGATATTGAACTCAATATACCACAAAGCATCAGGCATTCTATTAAATCCGTGACTTCTCATTGGCTTTCATTATACACATTTTGTATTAGGGTTTAAGTTTAGCTTTATCCTTATTCTCATAATGAGTTAATTAAGAATATATTAATTATAACTGCTAATATATGCGGTTTTTGAGTTAAAATGAGTGCTTTGTTAAACCATTAGAAGGTTAGCTAATTATTAAATTAGATGAGTTAATATCTGATTTCCAGAAGGAATTTAATGATATGCTTTACAAAATGGGGGAAGATAACAGGTTTCCCAAGAGGCTGGCTTAATCAGCATGTTCACGTCTACCTGTGTAACATTATATCTTAAGCAAAAGCTTTTTTGGAGCATCTAGTTACCGAAACGAAGTACAGATTGCTTGTTTGTTATACGATGGACTAAAGTATCAAGCACGCAAAGTTTAAAAGTCAGTCGCACAGGGGCTGCGTACTATAAGCAGATTTTCCACGTGCTGGTATGACGTATTACAGATCTCATTTCAACCGCATATTCTCTATTTATATGTTACAAAAATAAAACCAATGAGTAAAGCGGGGTGGGGGGGGGGTGTTACTGAAGGCTGAAAACAAGAAAGTACAAATAAGGGGCTCGGGTTGGCCGTGCGAGTTAGGGCGTTGGTCCTAATCTCGCATGGCAGACCTAGAGGGCACTAGAAATTTATTTAATGACGGACTCATTAAATAAACTCCTTAGGCCCACCCTGTCTAGAAAAGGATGGTAACCTGTAGATAACCCGTCCTGATTAGCCTAGTAGCATAAAGTGGACGTAAAATAAAAAAGTACAAATAACTCGATTAATAGTTGAGTTTCGAAAAAATGTATGCAACAAAAATTGTAGAGCAAAAGATTGGTTTCCTTTTACGATCCAGCTCATAATAACGGAAATATTTTGAATTTTCGGATCCTCTCCCTTCTTCGCCCCCCCCCCCCACCTCCTATTCCATACACCATGGACATGAGTGGGGGTTTACTCAAACCTGAAAACTATTAAATGTAAATATCTCAGTTAATATTCCTGATAGAAAAAATAACAGGTATTTAAATGTCCAATAAGATTAGTTCTGTACATTTTTTTTCGATCAAACATATAATAAAGAAGATTTTTGGAAAGCCCCCCCCCCCGAAACCTCCTCTCTATCTGGTCCGTTTTCAGCCGTTAACGAACTTGATCTTTAATATTAGTTAAAATGGTTATATAGCGAGTTTGGTAACGATACAAACTCAATAAAGTAGAAACTAGTAAATCGAGGTAAAGGATAAAAATATGTGTATATCTAATTTAGAACGGACTTCCTCGTCTCATCTCCTCTTCCGGATTTTTTTTGTTGACCTTTTTCGAAAATCTCTTCTTGTGTACAACCTCAATAGCTGATTTCCCTGGAGGGAAATCTGAAAATTTTATATCAATGAAGTATGGAAAAACTCCTCAAATCTAGGTGAAAATCTTGGTTAAGCATAGTCTCCCCAGAGCATGTGATGGCCTCAGCCATCTCATTATACTTTCATATATTTCTATATTCCGTGAGAGAATGGCGTAATATTAATATTGAAAAATCGATTGGAGCAGCTGCCAACAATGAGTTATGGGAACTCGAAGATTGGACAGCCTTGAAAGCACGTGCACTAGCAATAAGTAAGAGAATAGAGTATTTGAAGGGTCCAAGTACGTCATTGCAGCCATGACGTCATCCTGATTCTGTTCCCTGTTTCTCACTTAAAGTGACCTTATGTAGACAAGACCTGAAAGCTCACTTGTAAAAGACATACTTAATAGTATAAAAGTCCATCGTTCAAGAGCCGCGTAAACTAAGCAGATTTCTCTATTTTGCTTCTTATTTCGGACCCAATATTTTTATATTTTCTTCATGTTTTTTTGGCAAGGAGCTCTCCATTTCTGAAGTGCTCGTTTCCCTCCTACGTTCGTTGCGACTGTCCTCTCTGGGGAGAGCCCCTGAAGAGGTGGTATATAGACTACGAAACATGTAGGGCAGGATCAATAAAGTTTACGCGAAAAAATGTTTTTTATTGGTGACCCTCGCCAAGAAAATATGATAAATATTCTCTATTTTTATGTAAAAAATATCATAAGTGTAAGGGGGGGGGCTACTGCGAAATGAAAACAAATAAAGTATGAATAACTCGCTATTGTTATTCATTATACTTGAGTTTCCAAAAAAATTATAGACTGATAATTGTAGACCATCTATAGTTTAACAAGATTGGTTCTATAACATTTTTCCTCTAATACGGACATATTGACACGTTTATTACAAAATCAGTAATAAACATCGTTTATTAGAGCTCTTTTGGATTGCAAAATTAGACACACACAAGCTTCAGAGTTTTTATCACTGCACAATTTATTTAACAATGCACTACACACTTAGCTAATTATTCTTAACTACTACTCACAGTATACACTGATAGTTTCACTGTTCTTGTTATTACACAGTCCAATAACTCACTCGCGGTCACTGAAGTTCACGAAGATACGGCACTGCACTGATCTTCGTGGTTAACAGCACTGCATTGTCTTAAACATGACACTATATTGTTCTTTACAGAGTCACGGCACAACACTGTTCTTCACATAAAACACTTTACCGCACTGCAAATATGTCGCACTGTAGCTCTGAACGCACTGATGATCACTTGAAGACAGCTGAGAACAAAACTAACTCACTCGGGTCGGGCAGCGTCCCTCATATAGCTTGTCGGAAAACATCAAACAGAATGCTTAGAAGGGACTAGACACGTTGGCTAGAACAGTCCTGGCACTAGTAGACACTTAAGGCGCCAATAGTCGTTCATCGGTCGGTTCCTTTAATCTCCTTCGTACTTCCCAAATACGTGACTATCTCTGTTTAATTGTTTATGTATTTAATTTTTGCAACAAGATCCCACTCATAATAACGGACATATTTTGAATTTTCAAATTCCCCCTGTAAAATCCCCCACTATTCCAACTCCCATTTCACCCAATAATAAATATGTGATCTTTAGGTTTGTGCGGTATAGATGAAATAAAAATTTTCGAGATAAGAACTTAAAATCTTAAGTGGTGACGTCATCACGATACGAATTTGCATGTATCTCACAAAGTAAAAGTTCAATGAAAACCATATTTGATATTTATCCTTGGAACGAAGTGGTTCTGGGGGACAGGGGGAGGGGGGGTTTAGAGGGGGAGAAAATCGAAAAATCAAAATATCTCCATTATTATGCGTCAGATCGAAAAATTGTATAAAATCAATTTTGTCAAATATTGAATTTCCTATAAATGTTGTTATATACATTTTTTTCTTTATCTTAAACTTTAATAAAGTTAATATTAATATTGATAATGTGGCTAGTTGATAGTGACCTTGCGTATCTACAGCTGGGATGGCATTGGCAGTGAATGAGCTGCATCTCATTCAGCAACTCCTCCTTCCTTATTATGCAACGGAGCTTACCTGCATTTTTAGCGCATTTCTCTTAAGGTTTATTCGTCCTACTGAGGCACTACTCACGATTTTCGTAAAATTTCCAATAATACTACTAGTACCGACAAAAAAAGTCCGTTGCGCAGGAGCTGGGTAAATTAAGCAGATTTTGCACAATGGATGACAGTCGTGATCTAATTCTCTATTTCTAAAATCTGTAAGCTGGGGATCTATCTACGAAGTGGGGATTTACTGAATGTTGACAACAGTAAACAACAAACAATAAAGTAGGCAATCGTTATTACGGAAATTTGAACTTTTGAATTCCATTTTTTATTGCTCGTAAGTTTCAGCCATTAACTAATATGATCTTTAGTGTTAAATGAAACAGTTAAATATCGAGATGGTATAGGCCACATAAACATTTTCTTGTTACAAAAATTACGAGACATATATATATATATATATATATATATATATATATATATATATGTGTGTGTGTGTGTGTGTGTGTGTGTGTGTGTGTGTGTGTCTCGTAATTTTTGTAACAAGAAAATGTTTATGTGGCCTATACCATACTCAATATTTAACTGTTTCATTTAACACTAAAGATCATATGTATATATGTATATATATTATATATATATGTCTTCTTTAATTCATAAAGTTTATTTTCTATTTCTTAATTTTTAATTTTCTTCTCGTAAAAAATAATATACTAAAGAATGTGGTTGGTGATCTATCTAGGAATTTAATATTAGGCTCCGGAGTGCTTGTCCTACATATCTAACATGCTTTCCCGGCAATTGTACATAAACCGCTTTATGACTGTATAAAAAAATTAATTAATTAATTTATTTCAATTTCTAATATCAATATCTAAAATATTTATCTCAATGAAACTATATAAATGAAACTCTTTGGTTAAACTGGAATCCTAATTAAAATATTCGGAGATCAATTTGTCCCCATAAATTAAGATAAGTCTATTCTTAGAACTATGGCATCAAAATTGGGAGAGTTCTCTGTCTGTCCGTTAAATGCTCACTTAAAAACGGATAGAAGGGTTTGACAAACCTTCATATTTGTGAGTCTTACAGACATAAATATTCCAAGTTACAAAAGTCCGTCAGGCAGGGGCTGCGTAAACTAAGCAGATTTCCCACATGAAGTTTTACAATAGAGAAATCTACATTCTGGTAACACAATAGCACCATCAACATCAAGTGAGTGAATACAAACGATAATAAGAAACCTCCAGACGGGAAGCACCTGAAACGTAAACAAACGGATGTGCCTACTTCTCACAGGAAATATATCAGAATATAACATTTTAATTTTATTGCAAACTATTTACTATAACTAGTACTGTAATTATTAAGGATTAGAATGAGAAAACAATATATGGGATTTAATCCTCGAATAATGTTGTTTATTACATAATAGAGTATTGTTTATGCAATATGAGTAGAAATGGGGATTTGCTGAAGGCTGAAAACTGAAAAATGCAAATATATTGGTTAATATTGAATAATTGTATATAACAATAGTTATAGTACATTTGATTTGCAAGAAGATTGGTTATATACACTTTTTTGATCCGACATACGGTGATATTTTGAATTCGAATATCCCACCCCCCCTTCCACTGGTCCTATTTCAACCATTAACGCACTTGATCTGTCTTTTTACATGAAACGTTTAAATATCGAATTTGGTAACGATTAAACATACATTGCGACCGCTAGAACGTTAACAGACAAATATATATAATTTTGAACGGTCCTCTTTTTCGTCATCTCCTTGATAGGATCGATGGACATTTGGAATTTTTTTCCGAAAATCGTGTCATGGGTACGACCTCAATAGCTGATTTCCCTTAAGGGAGAAGTACGAAAAATCACTTAATTCCCGAGTTACGAAATAATGTATAGAACAGCAATTGTAGACCATTAATAGTTTAACAATATTGGTTCTAAAACATTTTAAGATCTGACTCATAATAAGAGATATTTTGAATTTTCGAATCTCCCTCTGGACCCTCACTATTCCAAGTTTTATTTTAGCCAATAACTAACATGACCTTTAGTGTTGAATAAAACGGTTAAATATGTATTATGGTACCTATAGGTCAAATGAACATTTTCGATTAAAGAACGACACATCTCACTGGATAACTTCATCACATAACGTATTTGTATGTATATCAAAAAGTAAAAGCTCAAGAAAAAACATATTTGCTATTAAACCTTGGAATGAAGTGCTTCATGGTGTAACAGCATATTGTTACTATGACATTAGTAAGAATGGAGGAATTCCTGATGGCCTAAAACTAAAATATGGAAATATCTCGGATAATATTCATTATAGAGAAAACATGAATATAAAAACATTTATAGTTACATAAATTTGCTGAGATTAATTCTATACAATTTTATTATTTTACAATTCTGCGCCCCATACCTCTCTCCCACTGGACGGATTCAGCCATTAATGAACTTAATCTTTAATTTATACGAAACGTTTATATATCGTTAAATATTTATGGAAAACGAGTTTTGTAACGATTAAATAAAACTTGCGACCGCTAGAGCATAAACATACAAAGTATATATATATATATATATATATATATATAGTTTTGAATGTACCTCAGTTTCGTCATATTCTGGGTAGGATCGATGGTCATTTGAAGTTTGTTTTCAAAAATGAGTACAATTTCAATAGGCTATAAAGGAATATCATTTTTGATGATTTCCTTTTTTTCTTCTTTCTTTTCTTCTTCTAATTTTATTATTTTATTTTTCCTTTGAGGCAATGCTTTTGAGGTTTTTCAGAAGGAACCCCACAAAGGAACGTGACCCAACTCGTAACCAATAGACCGATTACACTGAGCGCAAAACAATCGTTTCACCTTTCTGAAACTTTTGGAGCTTCTGAAGCCAGACCATTTCCCGGCTATTCGGTGTGTACTGACACCTGCTGCAAATGAGTTGCTGTGCTGTTTCGTTCTGAGACAGATTTCCTTTAGGGTCTATGAAGAATTTACACAGGCAAGAATCCAAGGATATTGTTAGCAATCATACATTCTTAGCAATCAAAGGTTTATTCATCATTCTACCTGTGAGCAAAGGAAGTTTTCTAATTGTGAAAATCGGGCTCGACCCTCGCTGAACCCATTTTATCACACCCCCTTATCGGAAATGAGGTTTTGAAGTTCTACTTGGAATTTCGAAAAATGTCTTCAAATGTCCATCGATCCTACCAAGGATATAACGAAAATAAGTTCCGTTCAAAATTATATATATATATATATATATATATATATATATTGTCTGTCTAGCTGTCGAAATTTTTGTCTGATCGATACCAAACTCGGTATTTAAAATTTTTATGTAAAAATGAAAATCAAGTTCATTAACGGATAAAATTGAACCAATTTCGAAAATTCAAAATATCTCCGTTATTATGCGTCGGAACCTTATTGCAAATGTAATGTTCTATAAATGTTATGTACGTTTTTTCATTATCCTTATTATTAACGGATATATTTGCATTTTATAGTTTTCAGCCTTCAGTAAACGCCCACTTCTACTTACGGCATATTAATAATAAATAGCTCATATTTTGAAGCACATTATTTGAAGCCTAAATCCCAAATATTGTTCTCATAGAACTTTTACGTTTTGAGATAATTGCAAATATGTGGAAATAATTTTCATAGAAGTGCAGCAAAACATTTTGTTTCTTAAATTTAATAGGAATCTATGGGCATTAAGTGGTGCCCAGCGCAGATTTTTTCGTAACTCGAATATTATAGTTATTATTTGTCTATTTATAATCCCACTCAGTTTGTATGTATCAGCGTTCCGACCCATTCGATTTTCACTTGAAGCAACTTTATCAGCGAAATAGATATATGCTTTACTGTCATAAGACCAGTGATCCTCTCTAACAGACAATAGAAATACTTGCTTATTACTAGACTATTTACAAATTAGCTCTAAAGACTGTTTAGATAAGACATTTACTATTTACGTATTGCTAGACGTATAAGCAAATGAAACTAATATAAAAATATTTTGTCATATCTCCATTAATGTCCTTCGGAATGACGATGCTGCTTTTATATCCTTACGCAAAGCATTTAACTGCCGATATATGTTGGTTCTGCAGACTGCTAGTTGGGGACCAGTCTTTCACTATAGATAATAGATTTCTAGTGAGAGATAAAATGTGAGATGATGCTACCGTGACTCTTGTGGGTAAACTGCTCAGTTTGCGCACAACCTGTTTGACGGACTTTTTTTCTGGTTAGATTTTGTAAGTTAACTCTTATCTTAAGCCAATATTTACTATTTGCCAGTGCTACTGATAACAACAGCTTCACAGAATACACTTGCAGCTTATTATAGTTCTAACCTCTAACAGAGAATGTCATTAACAATGAACGGCTCATTAACGAACCGCCTCATTCGATGCTTATCTCTGCATTGACTGCAGCAGAGCTCACTCACAACCATTTTCTGGTCCGCTCATCTTAATCTCGTTATTCTTAAATGATTCCCCTGTTATGTGTCGGAGCTAGAGGTATTGGGGCCTATTCTTGTTAATCAAGTAATCAACCATAAACGTTCGGCTATATATTTTTGTCAAAGTCGAAAATTAATAGAGGAAATTGAACCTTTTACAGGGGTAAATAACGAAATCCTCTTCTATTGTAGCCTAAGGGAAGTTTAACAACTCAAACCTTTTCTACAGATTAGCAGACTGGAAAAATTGAAACTTTCCATTCCTAAGTAAAGCAATCCTTTTCTACAGCTGTCCAGCCTGAGGAAATTTTGAATTACTCAAGTATTTTCTACGGATTAGGAGACTGTTTAAATTGAACATTTTATGTACTTACCCAATGTATTGATCTTCTAAAGGTGTGAAGTTTGGCGAAACAACCTAAAGTACTTAATTACAAAGAACGCAGTTGAATTGTTTACAATAAACTGCACATTCTACATACCAGCCTAGCCTAATAATAGGTGCAGACCTAGCTGCACAGCTTGAGAAATTGCTTCTTCTGCTTGCCTAAATAGCTCAACCTCTTCTGCAGCCCAACAGTCTGCGGAATTTTCATCATTTACATACATACCAACCTTAATGCATGAATAATATGATCTTCTTCTATAGCTGAATAGTCTGAGTAAATTGTACCTTTAACACACATACCAACCTAAGGCAAAGCCTCTTCTACTCCTCCATAGTTTCGGGATTCTGAGTAAATTACATACCTTTGATCCTCTTCTATAGCTGAATAGTCTGAGTAAATTGTACCTTTTACACACATACCAACCTAAGGCAAGCCTCTTCTACACCTCCATAGTTTCGGGATTCTGAGCAAATTACATACCTTTGATCCTCTTCTATAGCTGAATAGTCTGAGTAAATTGTACCTTTTACACACTTACCAACCTAAGTCACGCCTCTTCTACTCATCCATAATTTCGGGATTCTGAGCAAATTACATACCTTTGATCCTCTTCTATAGCTGAATAGTCTGAGTAAATTGTACCTTTTACTCACATACCAACCTAAGGCAAGCCTCTTCTACTCCTCCATAGTTTCGGGATTCTCAGCAAATTACATACCTTTGATCCTCTTCTATAGCTGAATAGTCTGAGTAAATTGTACCTTTTACACACATACCAACCTAAGTCAAGCCTCTTCTACACCTCCATAATTTCGGGATTCTGAGCAAATTACATACCTTTGATCCTCTTCTATAGCTGAATAGTCTGAGTAAATTGTACCTTTACATACATACCAACCTAAGGCAAAGCCTCTTCTACACCTCCATAGTTTCGGGATTCTCAGCAAATTACATACCTTTGATCCTCTTCTATAGCTGAATAGTCTGAGTAAATTGTACCTTTTACACACATACCAACCTAAGGCAAGTCTCTTCTACACCTCCATAGTTTCGGGATTCTCAGCAAATTACATACCTTTGATCCTCTTCTATAGCTGAATAGTCTGAGTAAATTGTACCTTTTACACACATACCAACCTAAGTCAAGCCTCTTCTACACCTCCATAATTTCGGGATTCTGAGCAAATTACATACCTTTGATCCTCTTCTATAGCTGAATAGTCTGAGGAAATTGTACCTTTTACACACATACCAACCTAAGGCAAGCCTCTTCTACACCTCCATAATTTCGGGATTCTGAGCAAATTACATACCTTTGATCCTCTTCTATAGCTGAATAGTCTGAGTAAATTGTACCTTTTACACACATACCAACCTAAGTCAAGCCTCTTCTACACCTCCATAATTTCGGGATTCTGAGCAAATTACATACCTTTGATCCTCTTCTATAGCTGAATAGTCTGAGGAAATTGTACCTTTTACACACATACCAACCTAAGTCAAGCCTCTTCTACACCTCCATAATTTCGGGATTCTGAGCAAATTACATACCTTTGATCCTCTTCTATAGCTGAATAGTCTGAGGAAATTGTACCTTTTACATACATGCCAACCTAAGGCAAGCCTCTTCTACACCTCCATAATTTCGGGATTCTGAGCAAATTACATACCTTTGATCCTCTTCTATAGCTGAATAGTCTGAGGAAATTGTACCTTTTACACACATACCAACCTAAGGCAAGCCTCTTCTACACCTCCATAATTTCGGGATTCTGAGCAAATTACATACCTTTGATCCTCTTCTATAGCTGAATAGTCTGAGGAAATTGTACCTTTTACATACATACCAACCTAAGGCAAAGCCTCTTCTACACCTCCATAGTTTCGGGATTCTCAGCAAATTACATACCTTTGATCCTCTTCTATAGCTGAATAGTCTGAGGAAATTGTACCTTTTACACACATACCAACCTAAGGCAAAGCCTCTTCTACACCTCCATAGTTTCGGGATTTTGTGCAAATTACACATACCTTTGATCTCTTCTGTGTAGCTATATAGCCTTAGAAAATTATTCCCTATCGCTTCTCGGCCTAATAGCTGTGACCAAAGTAGCCGTTAATAAATAACAACAACACATCTAAATAACCTAAACCTTATCTTCATGTGAATAGTCTGTGGAAATTGAATTTCTATTATTTTTAAACCTATGTCTGATATTCGAAAAAATTGATTTATTGTTTTTTTTCTTTTGCAGGGTCTTGCTTTTAGCGTAGAGGAGAGGCAACTTCTTGGAATCCATGGACTCCTTCCACCTGTTGTTAAATCTCAAGAAGAGCAAGTCAGGGGAATCAGGGTCATCTTCGATTCGATCAAGGAACCACTTGACAAATATATCTACCTCATGGATCTTTCTGTAAGTTCATTTATATAAATAAAACTGAAAGGTGTGTCTGATTTTCTATTTAAATCCAGGAGGGCACACTTTTTTACTCCCCTACCATTATAAGAGCAATGGTATCAAAATTAAAAATCTTGTCTGTCTGTCTGCCTGTTTGATACTCAATCACTCAAAAACGGCTTGGAGGATTTTTATGAAATTTTAAATTTGTGAGTTAATTATCCCAACATACGCTATACGAGAATCCGAATTTTCAACTTAGGAGGTGACATTTGCTTCAACTCGAATATACATATACATCAATATATTCGTTAGTTATGTTTTATCTAAAAAAATGTGAAGAACTAATTGTGTTTAGAACAACAATTTTGGTTCTAAATCGTTATTTAGTTATGAATTGCCGCCTTCCGGGTCCAAAATTTCTTCGTGTTTCGTGTGAAAGCTGTTTGTATCTGTATTAAGGGAATGAATATTAATTAATATAAGAGATTTGATACATTACTACCACTCTCTGGAGTGGAGGTTTACGTCGTCGTCCAAACATGAAAATGTAAAGAGTGCATTGCGTTTACAATACTTTTTAAGGTCTTGGAACGTTATTTAGATTTATGTATTTTAAAATTTTGTCTTCCGGCTTCCGTTCACTAAATAGAATTAATTTGTGTTCCAAGAGACTTGCCATGATGGAATCGTGAACTATTTTGAATAAGTATCACAAGTGATATGAATATAGTCAACGTGGGCTACATTATGCACCTCAACCATTGACAGGACCACATACTCAAAAAAAGTTTCGAAAATTCCAAATATCTCTATTAATATACATCGTATCGAAAAGTTGTATTGGCCAGTCTTGCTGCAAATAAAACATTGTTATATTCATTTATTTATTAAATGCAATACTAACCGCGATATTTCCATTTTTTTAGTTTTCAGCCTTCGGCAATCCCCCACTCTTACTGGTGTCGAAATAGCAATACGCTGTTATGTCATTAACCACCTTATTCTAAGCTTAAATACCAAATGTTGTTTTCAAGCGACCTTTTTGTGATGACGTCATCAATTAAGATTTTACGTTCTTAATACGAAGATGTTTATTTGATCTATACCATAATCGACATTTAACAATTTCAGTCAACACAAAAGATCATATTTGTTATTGGCAGAAATTCGAAATCGAATTTTGTAGGTGTAGAGTGGCGGGGGGGGGGGGGGTTGAAAATATAAAATTATGAGTGGGATCGTAAAATGTTATAGAATCAATCTTGTTGAACTACCGATGCTCTACACATCTTGTTCTATGCATTTTTTCGTAACTCAAGGATTAAGTGAGTTATAGAACGCCTTGAGTGCCCCCCCCCCCCCCGCTCCTTACAACTAAACGATTGTTTTTGCATAGAACTAGAGAATAATTTTCTAATTCGCTCTTTTACGAGTTATGTTACTGGGCATTTGTGTTATTTGTGGATATGACGAGATGTTTTTTTGAATCCAATCTTTATATTCCACGGGAAACCATTTTCATTTCAACCCGTAAACTATTGGTGACACTGCTATTTTGTGAATATTATAGACGTTTTATATTATTTTTTTGTTTTTACTTTCTTGTATCAATTTTTTTATCTGTTTGCAGTCGAGACATGAGCAGCTGTTCTACAGGTTCCTGAGCGAGAATATAGAAGATGCGATGCCTATAGTGTACACCCCAGTGGTAGGGCTGGCCTGTCAGAACTATGGCAGGGTTACACACTACCCAAGGGGTCTCTTTATCACAATCCACGATAAAGGCCATGTCTATGACGTCATTAAGAACTGGTAAGTGATGGGCATTGCTCATTAAATTACCTCCTTCATTAAACAATTAGCAGCCACTTTGGAGGCTTCCTTCCAGTAAACCTCCATTTGTACATAAAATACAAACATATTGTCCAGTATCAATGAAAACATATTGTCCAGGATCAATGAAAACATATTGCCCTCTAATAGTGCTTTAATGTATGCAGAATACACTTGCAGAGACCAAGCTCCATCATCAGTGCCTGAATAGAGAGGAGCAGCCTGTAACAAAGCTGCCGGATGACTCAGCAAACAAGCTCTTTGCTTTGCTACAGGCTGCACTTCTCTAATCAGGCACTGATGATGGAGTTTGGTCTCTGAAAGTGCATGCTACATATGTTAAAGCACTTGTAGAAGACAAGGCATTTTTATTGATTTTAATTGGTTCCTCTATCATCAAGCATCTCAAGAGACATCTCATATTAACGATATGCCGATATCTCTTGAAACGTTCTAGTCCAAGATTAAATATAAAAAAGTCTGTAATCCAGGGGCTGTGAAAACTAAGCAGATTTCCCTTTTATGGGTATAACACACTATATATATTTTACACTTTTAGGTAAAAATCCGGTGTTTAGAAATAGGGGTTTACTGAAGGCTGAAACAAGAAAGTACAAATAGTATTTAAATTAATATTTGAGCTACATAAAATATATGGGCCAACAATTGTAGATTACCAATAGTTTAACAAATTTGGTTCTATGACATTTTTTGATACAAGTCATAATAACGGAAATATTCTGAATTTTCGAATTATATGTAATATAGTGTGTATAGATAGAAAATTCTAAATAACTCCATTATTTTGTGCCAAAAAAAGAAAATTATATTACCAATCATAATAGAATTTTAATTTTCTCAGACTGTTTTAAGCATGTTTTCTGTAACTCGATCATTAACTGTATTTTTTGGTTTTTAACCCCCCCCCCCATAAACCCTCTTTTATAATCACCTACTGACTAAACATGTCATGTTTAGCTTATATTTATTTCCCCTTTATATATACTTCTAACTACGGGAGAAATAGAGATCAAATGAAATTGATAGCGAACGATATTCCATTATGTGGGGAACATGCTTAGTTTACACTGCACCTGTGTGAGTTTTTGTTGTGTTTACTGTTATAGCAAAGAAGATGGAACATGTGCTCTTAAAGTGTTTTCCTAAAATAAATCATTATGAAGGGTTTAGGAATTTTTCTTTGAACCTAAACGTTATAGATGAGGAACTCCACAAATATTATGAGAAAATCTTAGGGCATTACTCTTTCATGATGTCAATTAATAATTTACAACAGCTCAATTCAATCAAGTTGCCTAATTAATTTCAGATAGCTATTTCTGCAATAATGATCGATTACGTTTCTCCACAAATAATAATCATTGCCCTTGGTTTGCACTTGGCATGCACTCGACACAATGTGTGTCGCTTGTTATGTATTTCTTCTATTATTTCTTTATTTAATGGGTTTATTCCATTAAGGGACATTGTTCGAAGGGAATTGTTGTGTGAATATGTAAATGGAATGTCAAAAAAATTAAGTCTTAAGAAAGTGTGTTTAAAGTTTTTCCTTTAAAATGAAGTTGCAACATTTCAATTAGCAGATAACTTATAACTAACTTTACATGTAGGTTTTTTAAAAACGAGTAAATGTGAGCTTAAAAATTGTTAAATATTTAATATTCATAATGTTTTGGGTTATTTAATTAAAAAAAAAGTTACATTTATCTCTTTTCATAAAATATTTTAATTAATATTAAATTATAAATAAACATGTTATGACCAGTTCAAAAATTTCAATTTAATGTATTTTGATAATCTTTCAGAGTATAAAAGGGTTATAATTTACATCATTTATTGTTATTAAATGATGTGTGATTTATGAAAGGTAACATCTTGATAAGATCCTTTTCACATTCATGTTAAATTTGATTAAATACAAGTGTCCCTTATATATAGAGGAAGGGAAAATTAAAAAAATTCGAAATATTCCTGTTATTTTGAGTCGGATAGAAAAATGCTATAGAACCAATCTTGTTAAAATTGCATCAATATGCTGTACAATTTCTGTTCTTTAAATTTTCCTGTAACACAAATTTCAATTTCAACAAAATCAGCCTAGATATTTGTACTTTGTTGTTATAAGCCTTCAGTAAACCTCTACTACTACTCATCGAATTTATTTATAGAATATATGGTGATATGACTTAACGAGTGTGAAGAAACATTTTTTACTCGAATTGCATTCGCATGCCAATTGTTACTAAGACACTGAATTAAAGAAAAGCTCCATTGAGCAGGATTTATCTGTTTTGAACTTAAGTGTTTATAATTAAATTCTAAAGTTTATTTTGATAAAATTTTGCAGGCCTTCCAAAGATGTTCGAGCTATTGTAGTTACCGATGGAGAGAGGATATTGGGTCTAGGAGACCTTGGTGCATACGGGATGGGTATTCCCGTAGGGAAGCTAGCCCTCTACACTGCTCTTGCTGGAATACCTCCTTCTCAGTGCCTCCCTGTCACCTTGGATGTTGGCACTAATACTCAGGTATGGCAAACTTTTCATGTATAGTTAAATAATATTAAAATAAATTTTTTGGTTTCATGAAAAAACTCATATTGTTGATTGTCAACTAGAATATATTAATCTGAATTGATATGTGAGATAGAAATTCAGTGTATTATATAAAATAACAGAAGTAAAAAAAAAAACTAATAATGGGTTGGCTGGTCAGTGGAGAAGGGGTGGGTTCAAACCTAAATAAACACTAAATGAGTGCGACCTACAATACAGTGCTTTTGTTCATAATATCTTTTTGTAGCAAATGGTCTGCAATTAATAAGTAAAGACGTATAGTGCACTAAATCAGAAACAATCTTTTCTTCTTATCAAGATAAGTGTCCAATAATTATGTCCTTCAGGAGCCCATATTCCAAATTGTAATATAGCTGTAATTATATTTCAGAAACTCATCGATGACCCCTTCTATATTGGGCTGAGGCAACCACGAGTACGAGGAGAAGAATACGATGAATTTATTGAAGAATTCATGCAAGCAGCTGTTAAGAGGTTCGGCCAAAACGTCCTTATCCAAGTAAGTACATGGAATTATTTTTTCAAAGTTAGCATATAAGTAATGAATATTATAGGGTTCATGTACGACTGGAAAACTGGGAAATTAGGATTTGGTGAAAAAATCAGGGAAAGGTAAGGGAAAAATGGAATTTTCGCCTAAAGTTATGGTAAAGTGTTTCCACTTCAACTATTGAGCATTAATTCATTGCCATGTAGGAGACTTTGCTTATGGAAATGGTCACAAAATGGACTGTTCAAAAAATAAATCGAGAAGGGAGCATATAGTTAAAAGAAGTGAAAAATGACCCATTTAAAGCACACTCCACTGTTTGAAAGAAATTGTTTACTCTGAACATGGGAAGGCAGGAAATTAAAAGCCATGAATATGGACCTAAACACATGAGCTATATTTATTCTGCACATAGCTCTTTGCATCTTCAAGACTTTTTCAGAAAAAAAGTTGAAGTTAATATTGAGAAAGCTGTAGACTACCAGAATGAAAAAAACATTCCTATAAAAAATCTACCTGAAGGCAATGAAATAACAGAGAGAAACTGATATGTGTGTCCCATTAGCAAAATCGAGTACTTTGGACAATTTTGTCTCTAAAGAGGCTGTGTTGAAAGCTGAAATCCTTTGGGCCATGAAATTGGTTTCATCACACAGTTCCTTTAATTTTTCAAGAGATGCATCAGAATTGCATGAACATATGACAACATAAATGCTGAGTGAGTGACTCTTGGAGTGAAAATATGTTGTACCTTGTTTCTTTTGGCTATCAAAGTATTTTTATTAAAGAGGCATTAAACAAAGTAGCTCAAAAAGGACAAATAGATCCTATTGTCCATTATTGGTCTGAAAGATATGTTCCAGGTACTTGAATTAAGGAGTTTTAAGGCATTGTGCCAAAGAAGACTTGATGAAAAATTTTGTTTTGGGGCATTTATTAAAAAATACCAAATAAATGAACCTTTAACTCCTTTTTTCATGAGGATGTATTCAGTATACTGTACCAGTTAATGAAGAGATTTATTGAGTTACCTACCTATGCAAACGGATTTAAAAAAAAAAAAAAATACTTTGCTTCCAACATTTAATACATTAACTAAGATGAGTGTTATTTGTTAGATTTTATAATTGTTTTATGGTGAGAACTTTTAGAACTTAATAGTACTATAAAAATAGATACTGAGTGCTATTCTTTCAAAAAAAAAAAAAAAAAAGTCAATAAATAATTGTTGCTTTTTTGTGCTCAATAATATTTATTTATATTTCTTAAAAAAAATATAGAGTATTCATTAATGGTGGTGAAGTATGTAATTTATTCTTCATCATTGTTGTTACATATTTAGTCCTGATTTTATATGCAGCCAATATTTTTCTGATCTGAAGAGCACATAATTTAATTAATCTTGAAATTTTAACCAGTCTTCATCAATAAATAAAAAGAATTATTTCTCCATCTTTTATCTAAATAAATTAGAATGTAATAAAAGTAGTTTTAATAGAAATTATGCTAAATTTTATGTTGGATGCAACTGATTTAGAAAAAAATTCAGCATTTAAATTTTGAAACGATAGCCTGGAAATTTGCAGAAAAATACCTCGTAAATCTGGAAAGAAAATTCTGCTATTTGAATATATCATCCAGTAACCAATAAAATTGAAGAATAAAAATCTAATGTAGATACCTCAAGACTAATAGGCGCTGCTATTAAATTAAAAGTATAAAATGCTTTACTGCGTTTTCTTTAAAATTATTTGATTTGAATGTGGTATATGATATCTCGACTCCAATGCTTCAAATAAAAAAATGGAAATGAAACATAATTCATACATTGTTTTACAATAAAAGCAAAAAGGTCCTAATACAAATTTTCTCTATCTCTAATAGGTATTCTGAAATTTGAAAATTATATATTTTTTTCACCTAATTCTAAACCACCCTTTCATATTCTTCACTTAATACAACAACTATTGTGGAGCCTTGATCATTACATCACACAAAAAGTTAAACTTGCTATCTGTTAAGAAATTCACATCAAGATTAATATGACATTGTTGAGGAGGGGACATTCAAATCAGCTGATCATGTACAGAATATTAAGGAAAATCAGCCTTAAAGTTTTTTTTTCAAATTCAAAGCAGGATTTAAAAAAAATGTCTCCAAATGAATGTCTATTATAATTGTGTTGTTATAATTCTAAATTTATTTATTATATTTCAGTTTGAAGATTTTGGAAATGCCAATGCATTTAGACTCTTGGAGAAATACAGGGATTCGTATTGCACATTCAATGATGATATTCAGGGAACTGCATCAGTGGCCGTTGCAGGTCTCCTTGCATCACTCCGAGCGACCAAGACTCGTCTCTCTGACAATGTGATCCTCTTCCAAGGAGCTGGCGAGGTGAGTTACATTTATATTTAAGGTCAAATTGTATTTTATATTTTTTTTTGAGTATAGTATGTGATATTTTTGTAGGAGAAATTTTAACCTTTGAGTGTCATTCTAAATATAATGTTTCCATTTTAAATTGGGATATTAACATTTTGAAATTTATATTCAAATTTCTCTATGAGATTGTCATGCTGTTCATTAATATATGAAAAGTTATAACAGTGGTGATAATATTACGAATATTAGATGTTTTGTTATTGAATAGGTTCTAACCCAACTTTATGGGCTTATCCAGATTTCATCGTAGGTAGAATTTCAGTATTAAGTTTTTATTTGATACCTTAGATGGAAATATAGTTTTACTTATTTTGATTAGTGATAACTGTATTCTTTATACAGAAGGAATATATCTAAAAATAAATGATTGAAAATATCATTTAAAACATTAAATTTTGGGAATAAATGTTTTTGAGGTGGATAATGGTAAATATTTCAATTCTGATTGTTGTATATACAGTCTACTACCTGGTTACTGTTTGTATGAACAGGCAATGCTGATTTTCACAATTATAAAAAATACGACATGCAATGGTTTCCCATATCTTTCTGTATCAGACTGTCCAATAATATGGGCACCATGAAAAGAATTCCCTTCATTCTAACAAAGCCAACTAACCATGATTGGAGAAATCCATCTTGAGGCCTTAGCTGTTAGAGACCACTCTTCTATAGCCTACAGTCTGCATAAAATGACTTACGATAGCCATCAGCTAGTATGAGAATAGAGGCTAACATTTTACTACACCCTTCCCTTTTTTGCACACATACATGGTGATTGTGAGAATTTAAATAAGGAGGAGGAAACTAATGTATTATGTATACATAAGTATACACTAATAAAATAAATAAATAAAATTAATAAAATTCCTATTACTTAAACAATATAAATTGAAATTTTATGAGTTTGTAGTTTAAATGACTATTGAAAATGGATTGATATTATTCTTTTGATATTGAGTTATTTAATGCTGCTAATTGGGTCAAATTATGTACATGTTCCCACTCTTTTCTTTACCAGGGAGAAACTAAGGATTTTATTTAGTGAGTTACTAAATAAATTCCTATTGTCCTCTTATGAGAATCAGACCCTTGACTCTAGGTTCAAATGTATTAAGAACAGTGTCTTAACACAGATAGCTAATCTGAGCACCAGACTCAATGATGAAATAAAAAATTCTTCTTGAACGGTTTTATAAACCTTCTATTTAGTCTATACTTGAAAATTGGTAATCAAATATGGATTCTGCATTTCAGTAGTGTGAATAATAGACTTTAATAACTTTTTTTTATTAGAAACTTTCATGAAAAACTAGAAAAAACCTTCATAAAGTACAAACTTCCCTATTTACTCCATATTTTCCATGTTACACTGTAGCTTCTATTCATGACAGGGGTGTTTTACTTGACGTTAAAAATTAATTTGAACATTTGCTCTTTATAGCACATTATTTCATGATTTTTATACCATTTTAGAATAAATGGAATAAAAGGAGCAGCTCCCAAATTCTATTCATTTCTAAAAATTCTTTATTTTTAAATCTTTTAAAGAGTCTCCTAATAAATGTCACTTCTGAAATTAAATAATCTTAATGTTTTTATTTTTTAGGCATCGCTAGGAATTGCAGGCTTATGTGTTGCAGCTATGATCAATGAAGGCACATCTGAAAAAGATGCACTTTCAAAGATTTATCTTGTTGACTCGAAGGGGCTCATTGTGAAGGACAGACCCGAGGGAGGCATTAGTCATCACAAGGAGAGGTTCGCTCAGCCCATTCCCCCAATTAAAACCCTCTTGGAAGTAGTCAAGACAATTAAACCCACAGTACTTATTGGTGAGATTATTTTCTTTTAACTATATTGTTCTATGCACAGGTGATTGTTCCCATGTACAGGAAATCTTGATTTCCATGAGTATGAACATGGGTAAAAACAGGAAGAATGAAAAGGACATGCAGTGATTTTCTGTTTCCTTAGAATGAGATCTACCAAATATTTAGGCGTCCTGGGAAAATTTCTACTGATCCCAATGAACCTCCTGAATGTAGAAAATTTCATTCGAGCTTGTTAGAGGGTCATCCCCTGCTAGCCTGAATAAGCTGACTAATGATTGGCATAGCCCGTATAAGTATGCAGACTTTGACTTTACTATATCCTCCAGTCTTGCCCTATTCATTTGTTCTCAGTAATCAAAAAGACCTTCGTGTTTTTATTGTCATGACCTTTTGCCACATGCTGTCATTTCTTGTGTTAGTGGGATTTGCCGAATAATATCTAGTGTCATTATGTTTATTTTTGAAGAAAATCCTGCCAGATATATGGCTTGAGTGTTCAATGCACAACTATCTAATTGTATCCATGGACAATTATTTATGAAAAAGAGATGTGTTTTTTTCGTAAATCTTCAACAAAACAAGAGTAACCAAGCTGTATATCAATGATGAGATTAAGACTTTTGCCTTTTCTTACATCGCTAATCTGAGTTCCTATGCTAATGTTTATTATATTCAACAGGAAGAAAAATTAATTCCAAAATCTACTATAAGACATTATTTTCAGTCTTTCTAAAGATCACCTTCAGTGCAGTACTGCTTTTAGACTACTGAATGAGTAGTCGTCTAGATCTAGACCTTAAAGCATTGGAGAATTGGAGGAAGTATTTTGTAAGACTTAAAATACTCTCCTGAAATAACTAAAAGTATTGAAGTAGGCTTGTTACTATTTCCTTCTTATTGAAAGTGCTTTCCACAACCTGTGCTTCATGAATTTCACAAAAAAGTTTT
This sequence comes from Riptortus pedestris, assembly GCA_019009955.1. Classification (NCBI taxonomy): domain Eukaryota; kingdom Metazoa; phylum Arthropoda; class Insecta; order Hemiptera; family Alydidae; genus Riptortus; species Riptortus pedestris. The sequence goes on from CM032228.1 coordinate 16,177,142, forward strand.
GTTACTTGATCAATGCTACTTTATATTGATGGCTAATTGTTTATTGATTTGCAGGTGCTGCTGCCATTGGTGGAGCATTCACAACTGAGATTTTGACTGAGATGGGGAAGAATAACAAAACTCCTGTGATATTTGCTCTTAGCAATCCAACAAGCAAAGCGGAGTGTACCGCTGAAGCTGCCTATAATGCCACTGAGGTAAACTATACTTTAGAATTTCAATTTTTAAAAAATTAGCATTTACTTTAACTGAAATTATTCGAGGGTGTTATCTACAGGTTATCACCCTTTTTTAACCATGGGGCAACTAAGAATTTTATTTAGTATGTTAGTGAAATTATGATGGTCAGTATCATCATATTTTAGTGCTTCATTTATACCCTTTACCAACTGGCATAGAAAGATTCTTTATTTTCTTATTTTGGATTCTCACTAGGAGCGTGTAATCTGACAAACCATAAATTGGATAATCTTCCCTTCATTCTGGAAATTCTTCCAGTTCATTAATTCATTTATACTCTAGAGTTGGATACTGAAGATGTTTCTTTCTGGTTCTGCTTAGAACCATTATTTATCAATAAATGCTTGAGAAACCACTTCCACCTCACTCCATCAGATCTCCTGTAGACCCATGATACCTACCTTATGTTGCTATAGGACAGTTGATAATAACCTTTTTGTTTCTGATTTTTATATACTATGCATGTTTCTGTTGTGAGGTTATTTTATATTTCTATGTATTAATTATATTGTAACCTCTCGTATAGCGAAGGCTGTGTAGTCTCCATGTGTGTTTTGTCACTGACTAAGCTCTCAGTAAAAACTGTGCACTTTGCATTTAATAAAATCGGTGTAACTAAATGTTTTATTTAATGTTTCATCAAGTAAGAACTTAACAATTTGTCAATTCCTGACTACAACCATGTCATGTTATTTTATTCTATTTATTACTTCAGTTCTTAGTAAGGCCTGGAGTTGGGTAGTACCCCTTCTCTGTATTTGTATCTGGGATTATATAATTAACCATCATTCTTCTTTCAAGGATCTCTTTAAATCCCAACACCTACAGATTAAGGGGTGTCCTTTGATCAACCCCTGATCTTTTATCCAGGTTTGGGGCTGACAGAGAATATGATACTATCAACCTTCAGTAGTATATAGTTAACTATTTATAAGTCGCAATGAAACCAAAATAGCAGATGGTGGGTTTAAGTATGAAGAAAACTAGATGGTGGAAATGTAGTAAAGGCTTAAAGAAAATTTACCTGTTATAACTCAGATATCTATCAAATATTTTTGTTCTCTCCCTCCCGCGCCCACTCTCTTTCTTTCTCTTTTGTTCTAAAATGTTTTACTACATGTTTCAATATTTGAACTTTTCCTGTCATTTTGCTTACATTTGACCTATGATGTAAATATCCTATACAGAAAATAATAAAGGTATTTTAAAAATTTCAGGGAAGAGCAATATTTGCATCTGGTTCACCATTCCCACCTTATGAAATCAACGGAAGGAAGCTTTTCCCTGGTCAGGGTAATAATTCCTACATATTTCCTGGAGTAGCCCTTGCTGTCGTGCTGTTTGGCATCAAATACATTCCAGAAGAGATGTTTTTAATATCAGCTCAGGTAACTATAATCAACATTTTACAAACTTCCTAATTTTTCATTGACTACTAAATGCCTTATGGAAATCCCTTATAAATAATCCATTTATTTATTCCCTTAGAATTAGACATTTTTTAGTTTAAAACAAGAAGCGTGGAATGTCTATTGGACAAATATTGATGAATTTATTATTGTTCTTGTGATCAAATAAATCTAGTTTAAAATGAATTTATCATCTTAGCATTCGGAGAAAAAAATATGATACACCTTTATTCAGGAATTCACCTGTAATACCAAGAATAAAAATGTGCTAAGTGTTGGGCGAAGTCTGAAATAATTAGAAACTTTGTTACCCATCTTTAATGGTAGGCATAACAATGGTTTCTCATGGAAATTTAATTAATTCTATTCTAAACTCCACTCCTATCAATGGTAAAGGAGCATAATATAGCCCACTTTGACAATATTCATATCCCTGATAAAAAATTAAAAAAAAAAAACACTATTTACACTATGGAAGTTGCTAGTTAAAATTCGAAATGCATAAAACTAAATAACACTTTAGATTTAGAGACCGGAAGTTGGGAGTTGAAATTTTAAAATGCTTAAAACTAAATAACATTTTAGATTTAGTGACAGGAAGTTGGAAGTCAAAATTTGGAAATAAATAAAACTAAATAATGTTTTAAGACTTTAAAATGTATTCTAAACACAATTCATTGAATTCTATACAATATTCATTACATTTTTTTTTTTGGTGTGTAAAACCAATAGTAACAAATACTTTGACAAATATGTACTTCCACATCAAAGTAACTGCCTCTCTCCTAGTCGGAAATTTGGATTCTCGTGTAGTCTATATTGTACCTTGGGATAGTTGACTCTCAAATATAAAAATCCATATAAATCCTCTTAGTCGTTTTTGAGTCGTTGAGTAATAAGCTGGCAGATAGACAGACAGACAAGAATTTGATGCCATTGCTCTTAGAATGAACAGAAACACAAAAAAAAAAACTAATCCCTGCAGATTTTAAATAGAAAATCAGACCAACCTTAGAGTTTTATTTATATATATTGCAAACATATAATTCACAGCTTATTGATAATTTAGTGTTTAGGCATCATTATATATCTTTCTGTTTCAGATTTACTACAAATATATTTAACTTAATCTATATTTCAGGCACTGGCTGCTCTTGTTTCTGAAAATGATTTAGAAAAAGGAAGTTTGTACCCACCACTAAGCTCCATTCAGAACTGCTCGACAAAAATAGCAGTTAAAGTAGCTGAATATGCTTATGAAAAAGGTTAGTGAACAAGCAATTAATTCCTCACTTCAAACTATCACCCAAATATTCCTCCTTTATGCGAAATATACCTTTTATCTAAAATGTACCTGTAGGTTTTGTTGTAGTAATGTGGTTTTAAAGTAGTAGAGGTTCCCTTAAAATAATTTTTAGAGTTATTCAAATCAATTATTTTTTATTATGTTAACATCCTTTATGTTTATAGTGTAATGGATGGAATATGTCGTCAGTAAATATTAATATCTTTCTAATATTTCTTGTACAAGGAAAAAAATATGAATATGGCAGGACTTGAGCCATGGTTTTGAGGCCACCTAGGGTCAATACTTTTACCACTGAAATGTGGATTCTTGTGGCGACTCCATGTATATATGTCCATTTTACTCTGTTAGCTGATGAACCATCAGAGGTTAAAAATTGGTGTACAAATGTATTCAATGGGTCAGATATTTGTCTAAATCATTTGTACAGCTCTCATGTTCATTATCTGAAATATTTCATAAATTTGAATACACTTCCAACAACCTTATGACTTTCTAACTTATTAGCTAAAACCACTATCTCACCTTCCCTCTTTCTAAATGAATCCTCTCCAAGTCCTCAAACGTTGATAGGTATATCATTTGTGTATTGTAAGACTGACATTAATGAATTCCTTTGTGTCGGACTAGAAGGAAAAAGTTAAAGATCTTTATACAAGAGTACAATTCATAAACTAAAACCACAGTCAGCTCATGGCCGAGGGGAACATTTTCTAAACCAGCTTCATCAAGTCTCAAAATAATTTTATTTTATGGGGGAAAAAATACTCATGTATTTTTATGAATTTGTTTCTTTTCCTTTTATCAAATCTTTTAAAATTACCAGCTTATGAAATTTAAAATATTGTTGAAAGTAAAAGTAATCATTATAATGTATATAATATAAAACACTTATAGTGTGAGTGTAAGTGGTAAATTTTTCACAGAGTTTTCATTATCTGTGAAATTCAAGATAGTCCCCAAGACGTATGGTCTTAACTCATCACGCTCCCTTCTACATCACTTGAATTATGCATCACATCACACTCTGAAATCAAAGGCAAACAAATCAATTACAGAACATAAAATAGTATTGTTTTTAATAAATCAAGTAATGGGTTGGAATCACCAGTATAAATGATACTGTTGTCATACCTGGCGGTGACTAAGGTCTTCACCGCCAGAGTTGACAACAGTATTATATTTACTTTATCAAAATACGACATAGTTCGAGTACAATTTTAAAAATATTGCTTTATATGTATAAACATCTGCTGTACATAGATAGATAATCATTTATTGGCATAATGCTGCTAAGCGGACTTCATTCATAATTTGTTGAGCTAATTCTGTTAACCAGGAAAACAAATATGAGGGAGGGGGATAAAAAACACAGAGCTATGAATTCTTCTTTTCCTATTAAGAATACAGAAAGTATAAGGGTTATTTTTTTAAATTAAAAAAATCTACAATTTTAGTGTCGTAACGTGTTTTGATCTGGTGCATACATATTTATTTCTTAACTTTCCTCTTTCTACAACCCCACGTAGAATTTCAAACCACATATTTTCGTGACTACTCCTTAAAAAAAGCTTACGTTCTGAGTTACTTTAAAATTATTCTAAAATTGTTGGCAAACATTGCTATTAGGGAAATATTAAAAAATTGAAAATAGTATCTATAGTAGAATTTTTTTTGATAATATGGAGATATTATGTATGTAGCACAGGGATTTACTGTTTTTTGTGCTATAGGTTTGGCAACAGTGTACCCCGAGCCTGAAGACAAAGAGGCGTTCATCAACAGCCAGCTTTACAATTATCATTACGTGCCAGCACTGCCTGAAGCATATGACTGGCCTGTAACCAAGCTGTGAACAACGAAAAAGTAAGCATTGCTTGTAACACTTCAACATTTATTCCTTTCTGAACTATTATAGAACATGTACACCATTTATCCTTCAGTAACTCAGTAATCATTACCAAATATTGATTGAAAAAATATATATTATAATATGGTGGCCATAATTATATGTCCAAAAGGCCTAAGAATATTCAACCAAGAATGTACCAAAATTCCAACTGGACCTCTTATATCTTTCTAAAATATCAACATCATGGTATTTATGTCTCCAGACAAACTCTTATAATTACAGTGGAATCTCTTTTCAAATAACGCTCTTGGGTCTGAATGATTTGTCTGTAGCAGAGAAGTACTTGCCGTGGAGGGGTGACCTGTAGTCATACCACAAAATAGACTGCTAGTCTTATCTCCAATTTCTCTGTCTTTCTCAGTTTGTAGTATATATTTCGGGCTCCTTTTTTTAAATATCAAAAATTTTGGTTTTTCATACCTTAAATTTTTCAGGTTAATTTCTTCACAGAAACCTTATTATTATCTTTTATTAAAATCCGTCTACTGTTTCTTTTCGATCAAATTGGAACTTCGGGAATGTTGTAGTGCTAATACACATGACGTTTTATGTTAAAAGAATAATGAAGACTGAGGCTTATTGGTGCTAAAAAACGAACTTGATGAGGAGAGGGGTCAGGCTTTCTACTATATCTGTTTAGAAGAGAGGGAAAAAAATTCTGTAAACATTCTTGAAAACTACATCATCTTCAAAACACAGCTCAATTTTTCTATCTCTATATAAAAAAATCCCTCATTAGTTTAGAAATACTATGAAGAACTATAAAAAATAATAATTTCAAGTAGGAGAATTTGAGTTATGGAGATATTTACATCATGGAATTTAATTTTATGTCATCCAGTTTTATTAATTAAAACAACAACATACATTAAAACAATTATTACATTTAATTATAAAACATTAACCAAAATATTAAGCAACCTGAAGAAATAATAATGACAAAAGATGCAAAACATTGTCGCTGAACAAATGAATCAAATTAATTATAAAACAAGTAAATTTAATGAGTATAAATTAATGTGAATATTATCAAATAAACCATGCAATACATTTTTCATTATTCGTAACAGTTTTAAGTGCCCGTTCAGAGTAGTAAAAATGAAAATGTTGCTGTCCGCGTTTGTTAGAGGGGTGTCATGGTTGTGTATCAGAGGCCTGAAATTCATTCATTCATATATAGGAGAGTAGTGTATGTTAGGAGAGGTTTCACTTTACTTCACCACATTTGTTTAATGAGTTTGTCGCTAAATAAGCTCTCATCGCTCAGTTTGGAATGAAATTCATGTCTCTAGGTTTGAAAAGTGTTAAATTAATTAAAAACAACACCAAATGTGGAATTTACATAAATAACCAGAACCCCAGAACAATTAAAATAGTTTCATTATTATGAATGCACACGATTCCAAAATATCTTATGTAGATTAATTCTTTGTTTTGTTTTTTTCAGAAAGTATTAGGATCCCTCGACGTCGACCATCGGCTTTCAGTTTTATGTCTACCCTCTCATTAAGACAATATTCTCATTTTGTAAATATTTGGTGAGGACCAAGTTTTTTGAATTTCTGTGAATTATCTTCTTCAGTATCTGCTTATGTGGAGGGATTTGCTTGTTAATATTGACTTTAAATTATTTTTATGTATATGTTATTTAATAAAATAATTATTTATTTTGTCTGTTAATTTTTTATTCTTGTAATTAATTTAATTTTTTCCCTAATTTCCATTAATTTTTACATTGGTAATAACAAAAGTAATGGTACTAAAAATAATATTCTGCAGCATTTGAGTGATAGGAACTGTTATCATTTTGAAAATGCTACTTCTAGTGTAATGAACTAAATGGATGATGATAGTCACTTGATAAAAAGTGTGTCACTCGTGTATTGCATAAACTAAGCAAATTTCCCATGTGCTGGGCATGCTGATTATATCATATCAAATTCATGTGACTATTTCTTCCATGATAAGCAACTGCTGTAAACGCGACTTGAAAGTTAAATTGGACTTACAGAACTTTCAGTAAAAACCTAAGTTACCTCAGTAAAATAAGTGAGGGTTAACTTAAGGCTGAAAAAAATAATAAAATCAATATCTTTGATGATGCAGTTAGATTAATTTTTGTTTTAACAAATTTCCCATAAGGGGCTCGATTTTCGAAAATTTTCTTCAACTGTGCATTGATTCTGCCCTGGATTGGAATTTTCGTTTGACTATTACCAAACTATATTTCAATGTTTCATGTAAAAAGAGAGATCAAGATAATGGCTGACAATGGACCAGGAGGTGGGGAAGGAGTTTAGAGGGAGTAGGAGATGGTCGACAATTCAAAAAATCACCATTATTGTAAGAAAGTCCGTCACGCAGGGGCTGCGTAAACTAAGCAGATTTCCCACGTGAAGTTTTACAATAGAGAAATCTGCCTAATAACAACTGTAGTAGTAAGAAACCTCTAAACCTATTCGATTATATATATATTATATATTTGAGGGACGAATAGTTACGGAAACGGCCGCCAGAGCTCTCGGCGGAAAGTCCGAACATAGCCGACCACACTCATAATAAAAATGCAAATATCTCAGTTAATATTCAAGATAGGGAATAAATATAACAATATTTATAGGAAATTTAATTTGCAATAAGATTGATTCTATACAATTTTTCGATTGACGTATAGTGACCGAGATATTTCGAATTTTCGAAAATCCTCCTCTCTAAACCCCCCTCCCACTTGTCCGATTTCAGCCGTTAATTAACTTGGTCTTTCTTTTTACATAAAACGACCAAATATCGAGTTTGGTAACGATCAAACAAAAATTTGCCTAATAATAACAGTAGTAGTAACCTATTCATGAGGACGAATAGTTAGGGAAACGGCCACACTAGCGCTCGGCGGAAACTCCCGAACATAGCCAACTCCTGCCGACCACACACACAATACAAGTGCAAATATCTCGGTTAATATTCAAGATACAGAATAAATGTATAGAACAATATTTATAGTAAATTTAATTTGCAATAAGATTGGTTCTATACAATTTTTTGATCCGACGTATGGTAATGGAGATAATTCGAATTTTCGAAAATCTCCCTTCTAAACCCCCCTCCCACTGGTCCGATTTCAGCCATTAACGAACTTGATCTTTCTTTTTACATAATACGATTAAATATGAAGTTTGGTAACGATCAAACAAAAATTGTGACCGCTAGAGCGGTAGCAGACAAATATATATATATATATATATATATATATATATATATATATATATATATATATATACATATACATACATATATAGATAGATAAATACAGTTTTGAACGGACCTCATTTTCGTCATCTACTAGGTAGGATTGATGGACATTTGAAGAAAAATGTCGAAAATTCCGGCATGAGTACAACCTCAATAGCTGATTTCCCTTAAGGGAAATCTGCTAAAAATAAAATAACAGTAAATGTTAATGAAATGAAAGAATTAAATTTGTGACAAATATTAAACCAAACAAAAATATGTTAATAAAAATATAAAAGAAAAAAAAGATAAATAAAATATAAAAAATATCTATGTCTACATATATATATATATATATATATATATATATATATATATACTCAACCGCAAAAAAAACCGGACACTTCATTTTTGTCGTATTAAAAGCTAATTTTCAGCAATTTTCTTTATGTGGGTATTCTAGTTATTACAGAGAATTTAGAGTCTAAGTCCATTGAACTAATCCCTTCAGGATTAGTAAACAATTAGATAAAACTCAGATTAGATTTATTTGTCGTGAAGTTGATCTATTCTAAACTGTAAGTAGTTTTTCACGCATCTTTAATTGTTAACCAAGCATTTTCTTTAATTAATGTTTTATTTTTATTTCGGTCCAGAATAATGGGTCTTTCAAACTTAGATGGAAGGCCGGAGCTTACGTTACATTGCCGAAACGCTTGGGGTAGCGAAGTCTACCATTCACTGTAATAAAAATGAAGAATAATTTTTTTTTTTTAAATGTGTTAATTTATCTTTTTCTTTTTTTTTATTTTGTATTTTTTTGTAAATAATCAATAAAAATTATTCACTTTTGGCAGATTTTGTTTAAATAACCTATAGATTAACCAATTTTTTTAATTAAAAAGATTAATATACATATATATTAAGTATTTAACAAAATTATAAGACTAAATCTAAGTGTCCGGTTTTTTTTGCGGTTGAGTGTATATTTATATATATATATATATGTTTAGAAGAAAAAAATTAATAATAATTTAAAACTATATATAAATGAGATAGTTGATTATTCCTAATGAATCCAAGATAATGGGTTGGGTTAGAGGTAGCCATTCTTCGTTTTCAATCCCAACTTCCTTCAAAAACTCTGGAGTATTTTCCTTCACAAACCACAGACCCTCAACCTCAAATTGATGGTCACCAAACTCTTCATGGAGTTTTTCTTTATTGAATTCTATTGATTTGTCAAACAGTCTTTCTGTTTTCATAAAAGCAATTGTTTGTTACTGCTTTAGCGGTCTCAATTTTTGTATTATTGTCTCAATATGTAGCACTCAATATGTAGCCATTTCATGTAAACTACAGATCATGTTCTTTAAAGGCTGAAATCAGGCCAGAGGGAGGGGCAATCGAAAATTCCAAATATATAAGTTACTGAGTTGAATTTAAAAATCATATATAACCAATTTTGTTGCAAATTTCACTTTCTACAAATGTTTTTTATGCTATTTTCTCTATCTTGAATAATACCTGGGATTTTTTTAATTTGTATTCTTCAGTAAACCCCCACTTTTAGTCATTGTACTTTCACAATAAGAAAAAATATCATGATAACATCTTATTCCAAGCCAAAATACCCAATATTGTTTTCAACAATATGATTTTTATTAGGTACGTGCAAATACATTGTGTGATGATGCCATCAAGTAAGATTTTATTGACCACCCACTTCTATGCATCAGATTTTTATTTCAAAATATGTGGTGAGATGAGATCATCAAAATACAATATATTGATTTAATCTGACAACAGTAGGGGGCTTAGTGGAGAGACAAAATTGAAAATATTTTTATTATGAAGCGTATTAAAACATTGTATATAGCCAATCTTGTGGAAAATTGGATTTTTTATAGATATTCTACGCATTTTTATTTTTTTAACTTGAATATTAAACGAGTTATGAATTATTTACCACCTACTCATATCACATTAACAATAAGCAAATATACCATGAATTCCAAGCTGAAGATAGAAATATTATTTGTATAGGACTTTTACTATGAGAGATGTATGCTTATATATTCTGTTTGATATCATCAAAGGTTTTACATTGTAGGCTACATAATCTTTATTTGATCACTAGCAAAGTTGCTTGTGCTGCTCGGGAAATCATTGGTGACTGAATATTGATGGTATTTTTATAGCAAGGCTTCAATGTGTATATTTACACTTCCTGTCTTGGTGTTTTGTTTTTCCATAAATGCCTGGAAACTGTTGGGGGGCATGTAGAATAGAATGAAAATGAGTTCCCATTCAATCCCTCCACTCTTTGACACAGCATGAATAATTCAAATCATAGCCACGGATATCATTTATTATTAGTATTTATTTAGTTATGTGTTTCGCAATTTTAGTGATTCACACTGAATGATATTACAAAAATAAAAGTTTGTAAAGCCACCTTTTATTATTATTAAATAACTCCAATAATATACATATATCCTGACAAAAACCAATCCAAGCCCAAATTGTTACATACATAACATTATACACATAATAGTAAATGAGAGTAGAAAGCAATTCTAATAATATCAACATTTTACTGAAAATAAGCTAACACAATTAACTGTGTTAGCCTCTCGACAACTTCTGATCCTGCTTGAGGGTTATCAACATTGTTTTACTTAAATTATTTATTCAAAACATTAAACATTTTGAATGTTCTAATAATTGATATACCTTGTGGAAATAAATAATAGTGGTAGCTTAAAAATAATTTAATTTATATTGAAAAGCAATGAGAGGGGAAGCAGTTTTAGCCCTCCCTGCAACCAGAATAACCCTTGAACAATCATATTGGGTTTAAATGCATATAGCCTTTGCTCACAATGGCATTACAAAATAACATTTAATAGTTATAGGTAGTACATTGATTTTTTAATAACGCCAACATATTGGAGGAAATAAGATAATCTCTACCAGAATTAAAGAGTTTGAATCCCCACAACTTCAGCTATCACATGTTGAAAAATTCAACATGACTGTTTAAATAATACATTATATAAATAAAATAAATTGAAATGCTGTTAGAGTTTACATTTCTATTGGAAATAAATAATGATGTTTATAAATAACAAAGTAATTTTCCAATGGAAATAAATAACAAATTAGATGGGGGGGTAGAGATTTATTACTTCACTAATCCGAACTATACTTAGAACTAAATGTATGTTTGCTAAAACACCATTAGGACATGAAATAATGGGATTTCCCAATTCAGGACTCCCTTATGACCCCTAAGACTCCCTGTCCATCCCTAGAAGTTTTAATATGAACCATGGAAGGAAGAGTTTGTGGTTGATATAAACCATTTTCATCCTCAGTTGGTAAAGAGTTCCTTTTGATTCAAGATTACTCAAGGCCACACACTGCGAAAATTAGAAATTGAATATCTTGCTGAAATCAGCTTACACTCAGTGGACGTTCCCGCTCCAACTCCAGATCTTAATGCTATAGATCACTCATAGGATGAGCTGGGCAGGCATATTTGGAGAAAAATGAACCCTCCTGATAACCTGCTGGCACTTAAAGGCAGTCTTATCGAAGATTGGGAGGGAATTCCACAATAAACTGAAGAAAATTTCATCCATTATGCCGAGATCTCATCAAGCTGCCATACAAGCAAGAGGAGCTAATACTCGTTATTAAGAATAATTGTTGTTTTTTATTTATGAATAAAACTGTATATTTATTAAAAAAGAAAACAAAAAGGAAATTTCTTAGTTTTGGAATATTGCTGGATTTTTACAATAAAATTTTTCTCTACATAAAAAATCCTATGCACTCCTATTGGAAACCGGAAGGATGCCTCTATACGTATACACCCTCAGACTCTATCTAAATTATATTGTTAAGATCCTCAATTCTTCAAACTCATGAATGACAAAGCAATTGGTACAGAAAATTATCTCCCGAAAATTGGTGTGGTTCTGTGACATCGATGAAATCATTGGCAAGATGGAAATGAATATTGACGATTTCCTGAGCACACTGGAACCATGACGAAAGGATAATGTTGTGTCAAAGTCAGAAGAAAAAATATTGCATGTGACATTAGCGAAGATACAATTTCATTCTTTCTATAAAACATTCAAATTTGAATCAAAGCAACTTTCATATATTAACTATGATAATAGTATTCATATGATCAGTACTGTGATGAGGAGCAGGACAGAAACACTAAATCTTTATCCAAAAGAATAAATTTAAATTTATTTTCAATGAAGGCAGAACTTGTCACTCGAGCTTATGGGCTAACCCAAGCTTCTGTAAATTTCTTTATATTGCAAGAAAAGTTAAATTTGAGAACGAAAATAAAATTTACTTTATTCATTCATTCATAGTCATTTTTAATGGTAGTTTCAACAAAAATTGATGTGCGCTGGTTTTTTTTGAAAGTCGAGTTTAGATAAATAGATGGTGGAAATGAGTTCATCCAGAACATGGGAATTCGCTTAGTACATGTGACAGACTTTTATAATTAGGGTCACATGCAATAAAACTCTTAATGATGTGTAAATGAGTTTGTGCTATAGCTTAATGCAGTTTATAATTTTTAAGAAATTATATTAGATGGAATAGTATACATTTAGAAATTTAACCAATCATATATAACAAGTGACATTCAGGAAAACAACAGTATGCAATGTATTCTTTGAAAATTACTTTATTAGTTGAACATAATAATAAAGTTTTTTATATTGATTAAAGCTTTTTTTCCAAAAATAATGTAAAACTGTGCCAGTTTCTAAGATTGATAGAAAAGCTTGAAACACAGATGAAAGAGTTGTTCACTTCTTCTTGGTGAGTGTTTCAATGAGTTCCTTAAAGGCGTTGACACCAGCCTGGTTTGAATTCTGGTAATCTGGAACGGTTTCTTTGCATTTACTGAACCACCTCAGCACGTTGGTGTACTTGCTCAGATCATAGCCTGCAACCTGCAACACACCATTGTTATAGTTAAATTGGTTTTACTTCTTTCTTTCTTTACAGTGAGATTCAGAAATATTTATTTATGGCTGGAGGTCGAATGAGAACAAATTAAAAATGGCTTATACATTTTCATGTAATGCAAATCTATGTGTTTTACATTTTTCTGATACGACTTCAAGAGCTTAAAACTAATAAAACTGCCAACCCAGCCATTTAGTATAAACTGGCATCCTAAAACTTGGTAAACTTCTTTACCCCCTTTTGCTATTTTTATTTTTCCTAAATTATAGGTTTGGGCCATTGATTTTAAATTAATGTTTGGTCATTTATTAAGTGTTTTTAAAAAGCTAATGGAAAAATATAGATGAATAAAATTGTTTAAGAGCCAGCTTAGAATTTTTTGTTTTCCGAAGCGAGGCCTTAAAGAAATGCCCTTAATTGTGGTAAGATACTCAAGTTTGGATCTGATCAGCACTATTGATGTCAGCTGATTATGTCAAAATATGTTCAACATAATTAATTGAAGGAAATAGTCAAATATTTACAAATCAAGATATAAAAAAATGAGTGTTCATTAATGAATACATTGTGTTTGTGCTTAATTACTGTTTTTGTTTGCAACTCTTTTTGTTTTAGAAGATTTTTTTAAGGGAAATCAGTTCGGGTTGTACTCGTACTTCTTCAAATGTACATATTGCACCTCTGATGGAACAATGACGTCGCTGTAATTTTTGTATTTTCACAAGTGCAATGAAAAACTGAGTTTAAAATGATATAGCAGAATGTAAACTTCAGAAAGACAATTTGAGTAAGGTTAATCATACATATAATTTTAGGTAAACATTATTTCTTTCGATTAAACAAGATTTTCTGACAGTTAAGACTTAGTTTTCTAATTTTACTCAAAATTGGCAGTTGCATCAATGTTTCACTTGATGGTGAATGTATAAAATAATAGTAGAACACTATAAAATAATAAAAGAAACTATATGAAATTTTCAGCCAAATTACAATACTTAAATCATATCTTTTATTTATTTGTAAAATGGCCTAAATTTATGTTTGAAGATTCTTGATAGTGCCACCGGGACAAATAAATTTTTAAATTATCTATTAATACCCACTTTTTGCAACTAAGGCTAATTGGGTCGGGTTATCTACAGGTACCCCCTTTTCTAGCCAGGGTGGCACTCAGGATTTTATTGAATGAATAAATAAATTCCTTTGCCCAGGCGGGAATGGAACTCGCCACTCTAGGTTTACCATGTGAGTTTAAAGGCAACACTTTAACTCACATGGCTAACCCGAGCCATTAGGACAAATAAAATAGTGTAGTTGGTCTTGCCTTGGAGTGGAACTCCTATTTGTTTTAGATAATAACATTGGTTAAGAAATAATTATTCTATTATATAATAATTCACTGGCTTCAAAATTGAACACAATAAGTGGACATGAAATTTGTAGAGAAACAAAAATGGTTTTAATAATCACTTGAGGTATTATATTTTGTTGGTCTTATGCCATTAATTGTTTAAGGTTTTGCAGTTTAGTAAACCACCATTATTACTTTAATTAATTGACAGCGTTAATTGTGACAAGTCAAGATGAAGGCTTACTTCAATGGTGGAAACAGTGGCAACCAGGGTCAAATCTGCAATGGTGAGATGGTCACCAGCAGCATAGGTTGACTTGCTCAGGAACCCATCGAAGAACTCAAGAGCTTCAGCCAGCTTCTTAGCCTTCTCTTCATCATATGGAGCACCTCCAAAATAAATTGGATACTGAAACATAGAAGTTTATAAAATATAATTACAAATAAATATCTACAGGTTTACCAGTATTTTCTAGCCAGGGTGGCTCTAATGAATTTGTTTAGTGGGATCATCACTAAATAAATTCGTATTGCCTAGGTGGAAATCGAACTCCCCTTTCTGGGTTTACCAAGTGAGATTAAGGCTAACACTTACCACACATGGCTAACCCTAGAACCTGAGTGGTGGTTATTAAAAACGGAAAAATAATATGGTTTTCTTCCATTTTTTTTTTTTATTTTTTTTAGAGAGTTTGTAAATTACAGAAATAATCTTATATCTTAAGGAACACTTAGTGTTACTAAGGTTAATTAGGGTTCATTGTCTATTATAGGTTACCACCCTATTCTATCCTTAGCCCCACCCTCCATCCAGCGTGGGACCAAGGATTCTATTTAGTGACTTCGTTTCCCGTCAAAAAATAACGATTCCATCATCCTATTATCTCACTTCATCTCAATTAGCTAGCTGTGTTACTCTTGTAGTAGGTTGAAATAAAAATAGTTTCCCTTGGAAATTTATTAAGGTTATTCCAGGTAAGCCTCATTCCTACGATTAGTATAAAGCCATAATATAGCAATGAAATGTATTCCCTTATAAATATAAGTACTGACCTTTCAGAACTCTTACAGGACAACAGCCCATACATAAACACAATAATGAAACCTTTGTCTGTAGACACATATTTTCAATAAAATATAACTGCACTCAGAAACATTAACATTTGGGTTTCTGCTTCTATTATTCCACTGGAGAAAAGAAAAGATCTCATATTGCTTAGAATAAGGTGTCTTTAGCAATTATTATACTTTGAAAAAAGCCACAATCTAAAAATTCATAATTGTAATTAACGAATTAGGAACAAAGTCGGTATTCTAAACACTTATTTTTTACATTTTTGAGATAAAACAAATACTAACGAAGATACTGATGAATATGTGTTTTCAAGTCGAAGTAACCCTCCCCCCCCCCCAGTTGAAACTTATAGCCTCGTATAGCCTATGTTGTACCTTGGGATAGTTGACTCACAAAAATAAAATTTCATAGAATTCCTCCAAGTTGTTTTTGAGTGATTGAGAAACAAACGGGCAGACATACAGACAAGCGAGATTATCAATTTTGATGCCATTGTTCTTAGAATGTTCTGAAAAAATTATCCTCACCGAATATAAATAGAAAGTCAGACAAACCTCAGAGTTTTATTTATATAGGTTTGTATACTTACGTATAGTTCACCAAATCTGAGGTAGAGCGTGCCCATGTCGAAGAAGAGGCGCTGGTTGACGATTGCCCGCTTCTTGGGGTCCTTGGGGTAGAGGGAGTCATCTTTGCCATACTGCTCTGCCAAGTATGCGATGATAGCTCGGCTGTAAGTCATCAATATACTTAAGTATTTTTGAAATTAGTTTGTACGAGCATTGTTGTTTGTACAAGTGATTGGAAGTCAAAAGTAATAGGTTTACACTAAGATAAGAGTAGAATACGTATTGGTCAAAAGAAGCTTCTATATAGAGCAAACTTGTATTTATAGATAATGCTAAGAATGATTAACATCTTGATGTATTCTTTTGTGAGTAAAGCAACCTACCTTTCATTCAAGACGAATCCATTGTCGTCGAGGGTTGGAACTGTGTGCTGAGGGTTCAACTGAAATAGTAAAAATAGAATTGTTAAAAGTTGCTATAAATTCTTACGAGCTTTTTTTTTTTTAATTGGAAGAGGCCCGAATTTTAAAAGTCCGACACGCAGGGGCTGCGTAAACTAACCAGGATATTTGAAAAATAAGCTATTGAGGTTGTACTCATGACACAATTAGTCAAAAAGGTTTGTATTTTTTTTTATTTACATAGAAATGTACAATATATGGTAAGGTGAGGTCATAGGACGGCATACAAGCACGTGGGAAATATGCTTAGTTTACTCAGCCCCTGCGTGACGGAAGTTTTCATATTGGCGGTCATATCCTTATTTTTGATTACATGCATATTTATGCTGGTTTATTGTAATCAGGTAATTTTTATTCCCCCCGTATATTTATTTGTATGTGATGACGTAATGGAACGTTGAATGTCTTAGGAGCGTGACTGAAAAACCAACTTGTGCAATGTAATTATGCTCTTGAAGGTAAAGCGAAACGTGATTTGTTAGTCTGAAGAATAAATACATGTAGTGAGTAAGATTCACTTCAAATTTGGCTATCTGCAACTTAAAAAAAGTCCGTCACGCAAGGCCTGCGTAAACTAAGCTTATTTCACACGTTCTGGTAAAACACGCTTGTGATCTCTTCTCACCCACATATTCTGTATTTATATGTACCGATGAGTATAAGGGGGTGTGGGGGGGGGGGTACTGAAGGCGAAATCAAGAAGTTACGAATAAATCGCTTAATACTTGAGGTACGAGAAAATGCATAGCCCAACAATTGCAGAAAATCGAAACTTGTAGATTGGTTCTATAACATTTTTTGATCCAACACATAATAACGGAGATATTTCGAATTTTCGCAATTCTCTCCTCTAAACCTCCACCTTTTCCACTTGTAAAACGTTTAATTATAGCCTGTTTACGCTAACGCCATTTTCATCATTTCCTGGGTAGGATCGATAGCCATTTGAGGAAAACTTTCGAAATACGACTCATGAGTACAACCTCAATAGCTAGGAGGGAAATTTGCTAATATAGAGGAAACTATAATATTTCTATAAATTGAGAGATATCAAGTAATTTTAATATTGCTTTAGATTAAAACCACAGGTGGAATTTGCTCTCACCTATGGTGAGAAGAGCAATTAACTTTATTTATACTACCTAATCATTTAATTAACTGTCGCTTAGTGTACTAAAAAAAATATAAACTATTTTCTTTTCTTTTAAATAAAACTGATAGGAAGATGCAATACCTTTATGAATTCTGGCTTCAAGTGATCTCCCTTCATGAGGTCTGTCAGCTTTAGGTTGAGATCCACACCCACAGCCTTGGCTGCCAACTGGACAGCACGGCATGGCGCTGAGCCGGGCACGTAGTACAGGTCAATAGTCATTATTCTATACAAAAGAAAAATACACAGTAATTAGAAAAATTCTTAAACCATAAATTGGTTGAATTTTCTATTGATAATATAAAATCCAGTTCTGAAGTGTTGAATAGCATTCAGTAAAAGCCGAAAAGTTTGTTGAGTTTTGCAGTAATATTAAATTCCTTCTGCGATATTTTTCTTGAATATGCATCATAAATTTAAAAGTACATCCACGTCATCTGTAAGATTCAGCAGCTAAGAATCGTCAGATTAATGTTCAGGTTGACCTTATCAAAACATTCCGAACTCTCATGTCTTTCGTTATAAAAATGTTCTGTATTTCGCCCAACTTGTCGCATTCTAAAGAAAGAATAGGCCTGGAAGAGATGTTTGTCTCAAGAAGCAGGGTTGAATCGGGTAGTATTGATGTGCCCTATATTCCCACACTAAAAGGAGGACAGAGAGCCATAGAGAATGCTTCACGTACTTAACTAAATAAAATCCCTGAATGTCTAAAAACGCTTCTTTTAAAATGTCTAAATCTCAGTATTTGGAGTCTGAGTTGTGACATTGGTGATGAAAATACATTCTCCACTTCATCGAATCTCCACTGTTTTCAATAAAGTTTAAGGCCGTAAACCTCCATCGCATGCACGACTAAGACTTCTTGATTTTTGCTACATCGAGCATATACGCCATGCAAAATCGCCTAAAACTTCACGATCTCAGCTACATCGAGCCTCCACGGCATGCAACATCGCCTAAGACTTCACGATTTTTGCTACATCGACCCTCCACGGCATGCAACATCGCTTAAGACTTCACGATCTCAGCTACATCGAGCCTCCATGGCATGCAACATCGCCTAAGACTTCACGATTTCAGCTACATCGAGCCTCCATGGCATGCAACATCGCCTAAGCCTTCACGATCTCAGCTACATCGAGCCTCCATGGCATGCAACATCGCCTAAGACTTCACTATTTCAGCTACATCGAGCCTCCATGGCATGCAACATCGCCTAAGACTTCACGATTTCAGCTACATCGAGCCTCCACGGCATGCAACATCGCCTAAGACTTCACGATTTCAGCTACATCGAGCCTCCATGGCATGCAACATCGCCTAAGCCTTCACGATCTCAGCTACATCGAGCCTCCATGGCATGCTACATCGCCTAAGACTTCACTATTTCAGCTACATCGAGCCTCCATGGCATGCAACATCGCCTAAGACTTCACGATCTCAGCTACATCGAGCCTCCATGGCATGCAACATCGCCTAAGACTTCACTATTTCAGCTACATCGAGCCTCCATGGCATGCAACATCGCCTAAGACTTCACTATTTCAGCTACATCGAGCCTCCATGGCATGCAACATCGCCTAAGACTTCACGATTTCAGCTACATCGAGCCTCCATGGCATGCAACATCGCCTAAGCCTTCACGATCTCAGCTACATCGAGCCTCCATGGCATGCAACATCGCCTAAGACTTCACGATTTCAGCTACATCGAGCCTCCATGGCATGCAACATCGCCTAAGACTTCACGATTTCAGCTACATCGAGCCTCCATGGCATGCAACATCGCCTAAGACTTCACGATTTCAGCTACATCGAGCCTCCACGGCATGCAACATCGCCTAAGACTTCACGATTTTTGCTACATCGACCCTCCACGGCATGCAACATCGCTTAAGACTTCACGATCTCAGCTACATCGACCCTCCACGGCATGCAGCATCGTCTAAGACCACGATCTCAGCTACATCGACCCTCCACGGCATGCAACATCGCCTAAGACTTCACGATCTCAGCTACATCGACTCTCCACGGCATGCAACATCGCCTAAGACTTCACGATCTCAGCTACATCGACTCTCCACGGCATGGAACATCGCCTAAGACTCCAGGATCACAGCTACATCGACTCTCCACGGCATGCAACATCGCCTAAGACTTCACGATCTAAGCTACATCGACCCTCCATGGCATCAACATCGCTTAAGACTTCACGATCTCAGCTACATCGACCCTCCATGGCATCAACATCGCTTAAGACTTCACGATCTCAGCTACATCGACCCTCCACGGCATGCAACATTGTCTAAGACTTCACGATCTCAGCTACATCGACCCACCGGACACAACAATCAATATTACGAATTTGACTAAAACGAGCCTCCACATATTTATAATAAATAGTGTTTAGCATTGGTTTTTTGGGTAAAAAAAAAAAAAAAAAAAAAAAAAACCAAGGCGAGTTCAATTCCCGCCTGGGCAATAGGAATTTATTCAGTGACGGAGTTTATTAAATAAAATGTTTAGTCCCACCCTGGCTAGAAAAGGGTGGCGCCTGTAGATAATCCATCCTAATTAGCCTTAGTTGCAAAAAGTGGACATTAATAAATAATTAAATTAATGGTGGTGCAATATGGCAAAAGCATGTGTTGTTAAATACTTAATCTTTTTATTAATTGTTTCAAAATGGGTTGAGGTCAAAATATTCAGTTCCCACAAGTAGAAATTGCTAGTTTTCATCGAATATGTAGGCAAGAATAAGAGAATACCAAAATGAGTGACTTTGAGAGAGAGTACGAGTTTTGGCTTTTGGGCTTACCCGGCGAAAACACCAAGAAAACGTTTGATAAGGTAGTTGAGAACAAGTTATCGTTATCGGCCTGCGACAATCATGTTCCAATTTGACACAATGTGTTTTAGATCAAGAAGCTAACAAGAAATTATTGCGTGTGTTTCCAATTCCCCATCCCCAGGTTGCGAATTGGGACTTTGGATATACTGGTGGAAGCCTCGGCAGACCTTCAGAAGTAGGTGTTCTCTCTCTCATTCTCTCACTCTCTCTCGCACACACACACGCGCGCGCGCCATATAGAAGTTTTTAGCAGATTTCCCTTAGGGGAAACAGCTATTGAGGTCGTACTCATGACGCGATTTTCGAAAAATTTCTTCAAATGTCCATCGATCCTACCCGGAGGTGACGAAAATGAGGTCAGTTCAAAATTATATATATTGTATATATATATATATATATATATATATATATATATATATATATATATATACAAACAAACAAATTAAGCTGCCCTCTTTCTGAGGGTACCAGTGTGGTCAGCCTCGTAATCTGCCAGTTTTGGTAATATTATTATTTTTTTCTTATTTTATTTTGTTTATATTGTATATCGACATTTGGATAATTGAATGGAGCAAATTTGGGGGCTACCTCAGGTGAGATTGCAGCTTAATATTTCAGCTTTATTTTTTATATAAATGATGGTTCACAATTTTTATAGATGACTTTAGGATAAGGGTGGACAAGTCCTTCAGGTCATCTTTGTTCAGCCCATATTCAATTAACGTCTTGACGGTTTTTTGATGCAGGACTCCTCTTGAACCAAACAGAAGCTCCATAACTGTCCAGTCTTGGATGTGGTATTTTTCAGAGAAATACAGGCAACATGGCTCGTATATTCCTTTCTTCTCATGATCCACCTCGTCTGCTTGATTTTGGCTCATCTCAAACCGGTCGCAATTTTGTTTGATCGTTACCAAACTCGATATTTAGTCGTTTTATGTAAAAAGAAAGATCAAGTTCGTTAATGGCTGAAATCGAACCAGTGGGAGGGGGGTTTAGAGGGGAGGATTTTCGAAAATTCAAAATATCTCCGCTATTAATCATCGGATCGAAAAACTGTATAGAACCAATCTTTTTGAAAATTAAATTTACTATGAATATTGTTTTATACATTTTTCTCTATCTTGAATATTAACCGAGATATTTGCATTTTTATGAAGTCTGTGGTCGGGTATAGTTCGGATTAGGTCGGCCGTTTCCGTCATTGCTCGGCGCAGGTGGAATCTTCATCTAACCTTACCTGTCGTTTCTAACCTCACCTTACCTTCGTTACTTTGTGAGATTTATGCAAATACGTTTTGTTCATCCGCTCCCCCCCCCCCTTCTTTAGTTCTTGGACTACTGAACTTTGAGTTACTAAAATATAAATTATTCTTACAATTCAGAAGCCGTTTCAATTGGGAATTTATTTTAATTAACCGAAAGATTTCTCATTATCGTTTGTACTTAATCCGGATGGTATTGTGTTACCAGTATGCAGATTTCTCTATTGTAAAACTTCACATGGGAAATATGCTTAGTTTACGCTGCCCCTGCGTGACGGACTTTGGGTTAGTGTACCTATTGTCGTAATAAACTAGTAGGCCTGTACCGCAAGGATTTCTTGTAGGAAGTTTCTTGTGGTTGTGGTATTATTGGCTTGAGTTCCTTTATCATCTATTGCTGAGTAAGAACAGGGGAAGTTGTTGCGGTTAGATGATGAACCTTGTAAATCACAAACCTAAAGAGAACTCATTGCGTCATTTCCCTGAGTTTGGAACTCTGACAACTAACTAAGCCACAATTAGAAGTATAGTCCTACTAATTACCTACAGCACTGCTAATAAGATATAGTCGTGCTAATATTTAATTGCCGTGCTATAAACTAGTTCTGCTATCAAACTACAGGCCTGCTATCCAGCCATAAGCCCCCTAATAATCTAAGAGCATGCTAAACACAATAGTCTTCTTCATAAAACATAGTCCTACTAAGAACCCTTGTACTTTTTAATAACCTAATAATATGTCCTGCTGTACGTACTGCATATTCCTCTGTTACAACCTATATTTCATTTTTTAACTTTTTTTTTATTAACATCCACTTCTGGTTACTAAGGCTAATTCGGATGGGTTATCTATAGGCTACTATCCTTTTCTAGTCAGGGTGGGACTAAGGATTTTATTAAATGAGTTTCTCACTAAATGAATTCCTATTGGCCAGGAAAGTATCCGACTCAAAACCTATAGTCCTGGTTGTAACCAATATTCCTGGTAGTAACTTATACCCTTGCTAATAACCTACAAAAGACCTATAGCCCAATTAATAAACTATTGCCTGTCTAATTACTTTTGGCCGTATTCTTTTGCCCTGTACGAGTATATAACCTATAATCTTACTAAAACCTATAGCCCAATTAACAGCCTTAAGCTGTGTTGGTAACCTTTAGTGCTGTTATTAGTGCATATTCTAGTCTCATGAGGCGCTTAAAAGTCCACATGGAGGGAAGCCTAGTGCATACTCCAATTCCAAAATAATACCTTCTTCGTATGTAACCACTAAGATTGTTCGGATTTTGTTCAGTTAATTTCGAGATGAAATCCCAGTAATGCTAACGGAAGAATCATTTTTTAACTTTCCGCTTTCATTGAACACATTTGTCATGTTGCAGGCCTCGCCTCTCATGACGCAAGATCAGCAAATTATATACCTATTGATATTGGCATCGTTCCGCAGTCCTCTAAGTTTCACGGAGGCAATAGATCAGCTGTAGCTTTAATATTTAAATTGTTCCCAATAATAGATTGATAAATGCACGGATGGGCAGGATTCTCCAAGGATTCATTTCTTGACGAACTAACTGAATAAATAAATTGCATAGCCCCATCCAAACTAAAAGGGTGTTACGCTGCAGATAGCTCGTCCCTATTAGGTTATGTAGCATTAAGTAGGCGTTAATAAGTAACACATAATACAAGGAGAATGACTGGTCTTGTATCCTTGACGAAAGCCGTGATATATGAGCTTATAGAAAGGATTATATTGTAAAGAGTCCTTGATCTCAGTAAAGGGACTTTCATTGAACTTATCTTTGTCATAGAAAAGGTTGGTGCTCTGGTTACAGCTGTTCTGACTCTAAGAGTGTAACTAAATGTATAATAAAACACCTAATATGCATTGAAGGTTCATTTTAATATACTTAATAACCTGATTCACAGGGTGGAAGCGACTACATCAGAAGTTATCTCACGAATAATCATGGCGATGCGAGACGTTCTCGGGATGGACAAAGAGTCGATGAAATCAAATATGCTGGTGAAGAGCCGTCCTCCAGCCCACTACCTCCACAAGTTCCAGTGGGAGGGGGAGACTTTCCCACCGCACCTCACCCTCAAGTCACTCCAGGATATCATCAGCAAGGAAGTGTCCACTGCCGAAGTGGAAATCAGGAAACACCTGGACGAGTACACGACGGTCAAGATGAACCTAGACAGCATGGAGAAGAACCTCAAAGGCTCCCTTCTCACGAGGAACATATCCCATCTCGTCAAGAGGGAAGACTTCGTCCAAGACTCTCAACACCTTATCACAGTCGTGGTGGTCGTCCCCAAGCAGCTGTTCACGGAGTGGCTCAATGTCTACGAACTCCTGGACGACGAGGTCGTCCCTCGCTCTTCCAAACTCATCTTCGAGGAAGGAGAGCTCGGCTTGTTCAACGTGACCCTGTTTAAGCGCCGGCTCGAGAGCTTCTCCGCCAAGGCTCGGGAACTGAGGTTCGTCGTGAGGGACTTCACTTACGACGAGAACAAGATAACCTCAGAAGCGGATCACCTCCAGGGTCTCAGAAGGGACAAAAGTCAAATGGACAGGCCACTGATGCGCCTACTCAAAACACGATTCAGCGAGCTTTACATTGCTTTGACACATGTTTTAGCGATGAGGTTATTCGTGGAATCCATTCTTTATTACGGGCTCCCAGCTACGTACCTTTTCCTGTTCGTTATTGTCCCAAAGAAAGAAGTTAAGAAAACTCGGACCTTATTGGGGAAGGAGTACGCACATCTTGACTTGACACAGACTGAAGGAAAACAAGAAGAAAAAGAAAATGGCAAAGACGATTACTATCCATATGTTTCGCTAAAAATTCGGGCTGAAGTATCTGACTTCTAAAAAATAAGTATTATAACATTCATTTTTTTGATTTTTTTCTATGAGATTCCTAGAATTAAATTACTATACGATGTAGAGGCTCAGGTTAGCCATGTGAGCTATGTGAGGAAGTTGGCCTGAAGTCACGTGGTACAATCGTGGCGAATGCGATTCCCACCTGGGCAATAAGAATTTATTTAATGACGAACTCATTAAATAAAATCCTTAGTCCCACACTGGCTAGAAAATGTCGGTAACCTATAGCCCAATTAACCATAGTAGCAGAAAAGGACGTTAATAAATAAATATAATATGGTGAAGTCTTCCCCGTATTAAAACTAATGACACTACGAAAGGCAATCTCTTATCTAGGGCAAATTTTGAATTTTGTGTACTTATGGTTTTATTATTATTTTGGATGTATAAGCTGAGAAAAACTAGAGTAAAATTCACAACGGGAATATCCAACCGATGTGGAGTTCGTAATTGTAGCACATGTTAAGGGGAATTTCAAAATGTTTGCACAATTCTTGCTCTATCAAGAGTTACCCCTTGTTGTGTTTCTTTAATAATTTCTGTTGGCATATATGAATTCTTAGTGCCTGCTATTGTGATATTTGGCACGAGTCCATTTGTACTTACTATAATAGTAGTAGCTATGGCAGACTTCAGCTTGTATAATTATTATTATTATTTATTAATGTCCATTTTTTGCTACTATGGCTAACTGGGACGGGTTATCTACAGGTCGACGCCCTTTTCCCACTCTGGGGACTAAGAATTATTTAATGAGTTCATCACTAAATGCATTTTTATTGCCCATGGGGGAATCGAACTCGCCACTCTAGGACTTCCATGTGAGTTAAAGCTGAAGGCTGAAAACACGAATAACTTGCTTAACACTTAAGTAACGAAAAACGTCCGTCATGCAGGGGCTACGTAAACTAAGCAGATTTCCCACGCGAAGGTGGTAATGAGAAATCCTTCAGTCAATTAACAAGTTAATAATCTCTACAACGGAAAGCGACTAAATTGTAGACAAACAGGCCAGCCAACCTCTCAAAGGTGAATGGATAGAAATATTCATGACCAGGAGAAAACAATTACTGAATTATATCTGATTATAATATTTAATTTTATTGAAAACTATTTACCACATTTAGTACAAAAGAACGTATTTGCATATATCTCACAAAGTAAAAGTTCAATGAACACAATAGTTGGTATTTAACCTCCTACTGAAGTGGTTCATGTTATAACAGCTTATTGTTAATATGACATGACTAAAAGTGGGGGTTTGCTGAATGATGAAATCTGAATTATTCAAATATCTCGGTTAATATTCAAGGTAGAGAATAAATGTATATAAAAATATTTGTAGTACGTTTAATTTTCAATAAGATTGGTTCTATACAAGTTTTCGATCCGACGTATAGTAACGGAGATATTTCGAATTTTCGAAAATCCTTCCCTCTAACCCCACCCCCTCCCACTCGTCCGATTTAAGCCATTAACAAACTTGATCTTTATTTTTACATAAAACGTTTAAATATGGAGTATGGTCGCACGATCAAGCAAAAACTGCGACCACTAGAACGTTAACAGACAAATATATAATTTGAACGGACCTAATTTTCTTCATCTCCTAGGTAGGATCGATGGACATTTGAAGAAAATTTTCGAAAATGGCGAACAAGGTGTGAGATAAGATCCCTAGTGTGACATACAAAGCGTGTGACTAATATGCTTAGTTTACGCGTCCCCTGCGTGACGGACGTACAATTTGACTGAGTGAGAGCGATGGAGCGAGGATAGAAGCCCCCAACACTATCTAGTAGGAACATTATCAGTTCTAGAGGATATGGTCCGCTCATTTATAATGGGCTACTATGGTCCATTGACCCCCACTCCCATATCACTTACAGTCAATGTGTCAACTCATTGACCCTTCCCTATATCAGTCATAGTCAATATGTCAACTCTTTGACTACACGTCACGCTGAGTCTGCCTTATTCCAGTGAAAAGGCCCTTTGTACGGCTTCAAGAATGAACGGATGAGACTGATTGAATGATTGAGAGCGCGTCAATAGAAGCATCGCAGTGTTGCCACCATCAATCAAAAATACACCCATCATCAATCATAAATATATTACACCCAGTGTTTTTTTATCGACAACTCTCTTCTTAGTCATTACAGTAACTTGCAATCTATTCAATATAGTTTGAAAATGCAGCCATACAGGGTCAATGAATAAGAACTCCTTTTATCAGATTTCCCTTAGGGGAAATCAGCTATTGAGGTTGTACCTACTCATGTCGGAATTTTCGAAATTTTTCTTCAAATGTCCATCGATCCTACCTAGTAGATGACGAAAATGAGGTCCGTCCAAAACTGTATATATATATATATATATATATATATATATATATATATATATATATATATATTTGTCTGTTACCGCTCTAGCGGCCGCAATTTTTGTTTGATCGTTACCAAACTCGATTTAGTCGTTTTATGTAAAAAGAAAGATCAAGTTCGTTAACGAATGAAATCGGGCCAGTGGGAAAGGGGGGGGGGTTAGACGAGAGGATTTTCGAAAATTCGAAATATCTCCGTTACTATACGTCGGATCGAAAAATTGTACAGAATCAATCTTATTGCAAATTAAATTTACTATAAATATTGTTATATACACTTATTCTCTATCTTGAATATTAACCGAGATATTTGCATTTTTATTAAATCTGAGCGGCTAACGGACGAAGTGACTTTCCCGCCAAAAGCTAGTTCGGCCGTTTCATTAACTGCTCGGCTCTCGTGAAATTTTTCTATTGTAAAACTTCACGTGAGAAATCTGCTTATTTTACGCAGCCCCTGCGTGACGGACTTTTCTTCCTTAAAACATCTGTTTTATTTAAATACCCAACGCGTTTCAAGCTCTATAGCTTCTTAGCAAGGGGTTCCTTTCAACAATTTCAAATTGTTTTGTAAATTTTGAACACTCCATTTACATACGTTACTTATTATTACTTTCATACCTCACTTTTGTGTCCACTGTCTACTTGCTAAACCAGCACTGTCAACTTTTTTTTTATTTATTGCCATCCACATTTTTTAAAAATATTTATTCGTTTATTTGCAACAACATATATAAATATTACAAGCAAATGATATGAATGATAATAACAATTGGCTTGATTATTGACTTGAGGTGGGAAGTTGTCCATTGACAATACCCACATTGGAGGGAACATTGGCTGGTACTACATGGAGTTATTCTGAGCACTACACAAGGAGATCTCTTGGCCACTTACGCTTCAGACGTCGTCTTGGGTTTTCTGGAATATGGGTAGATGAAAGTGATTCGACTAAAGGATTAGGATGTGCGGGAAGGAGAGAGTGGAATTTCTGATATCGGGATTTTGCGAGGGCATGGACAAAAGGAATGTTGAGGTCGTTATGGAGAGTTAAATTGGATACGTAAAATGGGGAATCTGTAATTTTGCGGAGTATTCTGGATTGGAGGGTTTGGATTTTGTAGGAATTTGAAGGTTTAGTGGAACCCCAAAGTTCAAGTCCGTATGTCCATATTGGTCTGAGTACTGTCGTATAAATCAGTCGTTTGTTGTGTAGTGATAGTTTAGATCTGTTGTCAAGTAGTCTTAGTAGAAGTCTGTACCGTCGATTCACTTCTTTTCTTTTTAATGTGATGGGAGGTTTCCAAGTTAGCCGCTTGTCTAATGTGAGTCCTAGATACCTAATTTGTGATTTTTGGGGAATTAGTGCGTTATTGAGTGTAACTGGAGGGCAAATGGGACGTCGGAGGGTAAATGTTACATTGCTTGATTTGCTGCTGTTGACCTTGATCCTCCATTGAGTCAGCCAGGATTCTAGCAGAGCTAGGTTTTCTTGTAAAGACACGGATGCCTTATTTGTGTCTGAGTTGGACGCCATCCAAATTTAAAATCGTCTTTCAAAATTTGTATTACTGTACATCTATCTTGGTCGTATAACAACAGGTCAATGCTTAAGAGGAGTTAATTCACATAATAAATGTCCATCACTGGATGTGGATCATGTTAAGTTCGATCACTGGATATTTAAAGAAAGTTTTGGAAAATCATGAATATTGTACACCCTCAATTGATAGATATGTACATGATATTTAATTTTCAATTATTCATTTCCTTAATTAATGGAAGAGCTTGGAAATTCTAATTAATTTAGAAGCTTTGGGCTGCCTATTTAATATGGAGGTAAGATGGCTGCCGATGAACAGCTGATCGTGGTATGGTAATTAGCAGAACCACCTGTTTACGCTTCAGGGATTGCTATAGTTGCTCTTATTACCTGCTTCCCTTCAGCTCCCTAGCCATGCCCTACTCGACACGTGTAATTGTGTTTCGGCTCAATTACCAACATCCTCAGGGCGTTTCCTCTTTTCAACCAACTCCGCTGTGGGACCTCGTCCGTCACAAAAAAAATGAAAAGGAAATTCTCGTGGGAATTTAGGGACTACATCCTTGATCCTTATAATTTTGCAGATAGATAGGTGTACGTTTCGAATGGTTTGTTGCACTTCGCAAACCTTTCCACTGAAGACGCTTTCAGATCAAGATAAAACAGGCCTGCTTTGTCTGAACCCTGGATTCCCAAAGGGGCCAATATAAATGAGAACTGATTTTGGGGTTCGACGAGGTCTAAAAATCGACCCCTATTAATTAAGACAAGTTCTTATTAGAAACTTTCTAGATACTGTACAAGTTGTGTAAAGTTTGCCAACTCGTCGTTATAAGAACGACCAATATTTTGGTAGGAAGTTCGTACAAGATGAAAAAGAAGGCAATAAGCGAAGACAAGTTCGAGTAAGATACTGAGTTTGAGCACAAAAGTCATTCAGGCACGTTTTGATTTGCTCTGTATTTGACGCACATACGCGATTTAACTAGAACGAATTCACCATCAAGTTCAAGTATAAACATGCTCCTGTTTTACTATATTCCAAGCTTGCACTTATGTTGAAAGTTCATTTAAAAAACGAAAGAAACCGTTTGAAAATCAATGAACGCGGAGATTTAAGGCTGCAACTCACCAATTGAACCAGATTTAGCTAGATTGGTAGATAGACACCGGGTTCATCCATCACAATGATTTTTTTAATTTTGTGTATCTTTAGTTTGGGATTAAAATGTTTTTTTTTTCTTTTTTCAAAAAAATAAATATCTACTTAAGTATTTTTGCATAATTTGTATTAATAATTATTAATTACACTTGATATTTAATAAATTAGTTTGGAATCTCTAATCTTAAAGATTTCTCACGCTCTGGAAGGACGTTTTAAGTAGCCTTAAAACCTTTTTTAAGTAAGAAGTGCAACATATAAGAGAATTTCGATTATTTAATTTTTATAATATATTATTTAAACAAAGTCATGCTGAATTTGTACATCGTGTGACAGCGGAAGTGGTGGGGAATCAAACTCTTTAATACTGGTATATATTATCTTGTTCTTTCCGATATGTTGACGTTATTAAAATGACTATGTACTATCTATAACTATTAAACGTTACTTGAAAATGTCATTATGACAAAAAAACATTATGAGTTTAAAATTGATATGATTGTTCAAAATGTTACTCAGATTGCAGGAAGGGTGACGATCTCTTCGTCTCACCACGCTGATATTTATTTGCACCAAATTTAAAAATTATTAGAACATTCGGATTGTATTGAATAAATAATTTAATGGTGATAACCCTCAAGCGGCAGCGGAAGTTGTAGGGAGGCTAACACGGATAATTGTCTTAACTAATCTCCTGTGAAATGTTGTCGATATTAGAATTGCTTTATACTCAAATTTACTTTTACGTATATAGTGTTATGTATATAACTATGCTTAAGCAGTGTGTGCTTGGAGTAGTTTTTGACAGAAAATAATTAGATCATAAGTGATTTAATTAAAATGAATATGATTTGAATTATTCACAGTGTGTCAAACAATGGAGAGTGCTTGATTAGGGACTCATTTTCATTTATTCTTCAAAACTAAAGTTTCCAGTCTATAAGTCCAATACTGTTACCGGGCCTAGCTCTTATGGAAAAATAATATGCACTGACGGGAAGTAAAATTGCACAGGTTGAAGCCTTGTTATAAAAATACCATCATGCTTCCCCGAGTATGGCCTGGTACCTTAGCTACTATATATATATTTTCAGGAACGGACCTCAATAGCTGACATCTTTTATGCGAATTCTACTAAATTGTTCCCATTGGGTTACAGCACTTGCAAAGTTATCTGTAACCAACACCTAACCTACAATACAAATGTCACAATTTTTAAGACAGGTTTCTTAGAGTGTTGAAGAGTACTGGAATATAACAGCTCCAGTATCTTATATTGTTCTACCAATAACAGTTCCATCCACGTGGCAACTTGTACTGTGTTCTATACAATGGAGGAAATATTGTGAAACAAAACACTTATGTTGCATAACCAAACTAATTGTGTTGCACAAGCCTTCGCTACACCAACAAAGACAATGTACAACTAAAAGTTTTAGAAGAAGCCAAAATTGTGGGAAAAGCTTGCACACAATGGTTATATTATTAGTGTTTTTCACACACAATATATAACTAGCTACTTTTTAAGACAGGGTAAAAGCAATTATTTCCAGCTGTCAGAAGGATTTATCATTTTAGTAGATTTTCCTTAAGGGAAACCAGCTATTGAGGTTGTACTAGTGACGCGATGTTCAAAAAATGTTCTCAAATGTCGATCGATCCTACCTACTACACGAGGTACGTTCAAAATGATATATAAAGCGCTCTAGTGGTCGCAATTTTTCTTTGATCGGTCCCAAATTCAAATTCATTCATTAATGGCTGATATTAGACCTGTCAAAAGGGGGGGGGGGTTAAAACGGACGAATTTCGAAAAAAAACAAAATACCTCCGTTATTGTGAATCGGAGCGAAAAATTGTATAGAAGCAATCTTATTGCACATTTAATTGTATGTGAATGTTGTTATATTACGGGAAAATGTTTATTTGGTCTATTTCATAATCAATATTTAACAATTTCAGTCGACACTAAAGGTCTTTTTTTTATATTTGGCGGAAATCGAACCTAGAATAGTGGTTGTTTCTAAACAAAAAATATAACTCGATAACTCAAAATATCCCCGTTAATATGAGTCGAATCGAAAAAGTTTATACAATCTTGTTAAACTATGCGTAGTCGACAGTGTTTGCCATATTCAGCTGAAATGTTTAGAGAATAATTCATACTTATTTGTTTTTATTGTAGCGTAAACCGCAACTAGTACTTCTCGAGTTTTGACTTATTGATTTTTGGATTACCAAAACTAGAGTGATTGAGATAAAAATTATTCTGGTTCATTTTAAACCACAGTACCATACACAGTTAATTGTTTTCAATAAAATTAATATATTATATTCAGATATATTTCACTAATTGTTTTTATTTCCGGTCATGAATATATGTATCTAATTCAGTTCTAGTTGTTGGCTGACCCGTTTGTTCAACATTCAGATCTTTCTGTTATGGCTATCATTAAATGTAAACTGAATGAAATATTTCTCATTATCATTTGAATTTGTACAATTTATATTCTCGGAGGTATTATGTGTTACCATTATGTAGATTTATCTATTATAAAACTTCACGTGGAAAATCTGCTTAGTTTACAAAGTCCCTGCGGTATGGACTTTTTTTTTTTTATCTCAGCCTCTCCTTTATTTGAGGATCGCTCAATAATTGATTCTATGACTCTATTATCTCTCCCAACTTGGAATTTATGATACAGAGAAATGAGTCATTGAGTTAATCATTTATGCTCAATCCACTTTGATAAGTCATTTATAAATATTGGAGATATTTTAGTGATTAGGACGGGAATTAAGTCCCTTATCTGGAATATCGTCGTGAAATATTTACCTCTCATAATTGCTAGATAAATATATTTATGATATTTAGATAGTGGCTTATCTGTTTATAGGCCTGATGTAAGATGTTTGAGCAAACCATCTATATAAAATAAACCTCTAGCATTTTCTGAAACTAAATTCGTCGGTAACAATTTCTGTTCACGCTTCAGGTCATTAAAAATTGAAATTCTGTCTGTTGTCAGTCGGTTTATTATTCAATCGGAGGCACTAGGAGTGGAAGTTTATAAGGAACAGAGGCCCCCAAACTTCTTTGTCTCATAACACACTGGCCATGTTATAGCTGATTTTAGCTGACTTAAGGGATTTCGGTCTCATGGAGCGAAAAAAATCCTCAAAAGTCCATCGATCCTACCTAGTAGATGTCGTTCAAAGTTGTATATATACTTGTCTGTTACCGCTCAAGCTGTCGCAAGTTTAGCAGATTTTCCTTAAGGGGAATCTCAGCTATTGAGGTCGTACTCATGATGCGATTTTCGTACTTTTTCTTCAAATGCCCATCGATCCTACCCAGGAGATGACAAAACTGTATGTATATATATATATATATATATATATATATATATATATATATATATATATTTGTCTGTTACCGCTCCACTCCTACTCATCTCATATTAACAATATTCTCTTTTGTTATGAAGCACATTATTTGAAGCTTAAATACGAAATATCTTTCTCATTGCAAGTCTTGAGATAAATGCAAATAAGTGGCGCATGTGGAAAATCTGCTTAGTTAACGCAGTCCCTGCGTGAAGGACTTTTTGTTTGGTGGTTACCAAACTCGATGTATAAGCATTTACCGCAAAACTAAAGGTCAAGTTCATAAATGGCTGAAAAGGGACCAAAGGGAGGCGGGGTTCAGAGGAGTCAGTCAATTTCGATTCTCAATATCACAACTTCTTCTTAAGAGAAGTACGCTAAAATAAAAATATCTTCAATAAAATTCAAGATTGTTTAAATCAAATTTTTCAATCCAATTCATAGTAACGGAGATATTTCGAATTATTTTCCCTTTAAACAGCCCTAATTCACGGCCGATTTCAGTTATTACCCAAAATATACTCATTAGTTTTCCATTGAACGGTTAAATATCAAGTGTGGTATTGATGATCCCGTAGTTTAGAACATAATGTCTTAAATGATGAGGCCGCACGGAATATATTCGACTATACATAACACAGTACATGCTCAACGAAAACAATATTTGGCATTTAAGCTTCAAATAAAAAGTTTCATGATATAACAGCTTATTGTTAATATGTTATGAGTTTGGGGTTTGCTGAAAGCTGAATTCGTAATTAATTACTTTTTCAACCAATAAATACTACTTATGTAATAGCAACTATAGTTACAAAAATGTAGTTGTATTTTCTTGGTTTTGCAGTTACAGTAATTCTAAGTGGCATTCATAAATTCAACTATTAGTTTAAATAAAAAGTAGTTCTTATAATAATTACAACTAGTAGTTGTAATTATAACTCTAGTTATTGAGTAATAACTACAACTACATACAGACAATTAGTTGCATTTTACATATTTAACATACTTTGATCGCCTCTAAGTTAATATTTACACTATTGTTATTATAGTCTCAAAGAATAAATACACTGCCATAAAAAAAAAAGTCCGTCACGCAGGGGCTGCGTAAACTAAGCAGATTTCCCACGTGAAGTTTTACATTAGAGAAATCTGCCTAATAATAACAGTAGTAGTAACCTATTCTCACGAGGACGAATAGTTAGTGAAACGGCCACACTAGCGCTCGGCGGAAACTCCCGAACATAGCCGACCACACTCACAATACAAATGCAAATATCTCGGTTAATATTCAAGATACAGAATAAATGTATAGAACAATATTTATAGTAAATTTAATTTGCAATAAGATTGGATCTATAGAATTTTTTGATCCGACGTATGGTAACGGAGATATTTCGAATTTTCAAAAATCCCCCCCTCTAAACCCCCCCTCCCACTGGTCCGATTTCAGCCATTAACGAACTTGATCTTCCTTTTTACATAAAACGATTAAAATCCGAGTTTAGTAACGATCAAACAAAAATTGCGACCGCTAGAGCGTTAACAGACAAATATATATATATATATATAGATATATATATATATATAATTTTGAACGGACCTCATTTTCGTCATCTCCTGGGTAGGATCGATGGACATTTGAAGAAAAATTTCGAAAATTCCGTCATGAGTACGACCTCAATAGCTAAAAAAAAAAAAAAAAAAAAAAAAAATCCATCCTCTGCTTCAGTAAAGAGACTATCCCCGCCCCAAAATCAAATAGATTGTTTGATAAACATTTTGAGTTAAGAGTCATTTAGGTAAAATTTTAAAATATTCTTTTCTTTCAGTCGATTTGGGGAAAAATAAAGGAGAATTATCATTTATGTTACTTATTTTTTTGTTCTTTCGTTATTTTTCATTTATTTGCATTACACCAATTTTCAGTTTCACGTAATTTACAATAAAATGCCTTTAATAATGTAGTAATATATGTAATATACACTTTTTGAATATGCAGAAATTCCAGGTAGTTATTTCTTAGCAGCCTCGACTACTTCAATCACTGTTTTACACAATTTTTTTTTAAAACTAACTACCCAAGTAACTGCAGTTGCAACTACAACTACACATACAGCTACTAACTGTGGTTGTTTTTGGAACAAATGATCTTATCAACTACTAACTGCAATAGTAAAATCGCAATTACATTGACTTCAGTTGGAAAATGTAGTTTAGTTGCTCATTATCAATAACTAATAATAGTTGCTGGCTAATAATTAACTAACCACATTCCAACTAATGCAATTATAACTTGTAATTGTAATTACAATTTTGGCCAATACTGACTAAAAGTAAAACGAAAAAGACCCATAATGTGTGGGTAGATGTAAGGACATTTCTGAGACATTCAGACACAAATTGGAACTTTATTCGCCATCTCGTTGGTAGGATCGATGGATATTTGAAGAAATTTTTCGATAAACCACAAGGCCACCAGATTGCTATGTGATATAATTAAGCAACAGGTGGCGTCCTTCACAGACTTGGCCTTGCAAATCATCTGCTGTGCCTCTAATTATAGGTCCGGCGGTAGCTGCCCAGGACTGGCTGTAGCAGAGCTATAAAGGAAATTCGTAACTCAAGTGTTGCGTACACTAAGCATATTTCACACTAGCTGGAATGACTCGCTATTGATATCATTTAAGGTCGTTTTAAGGACTTTTTCGATATTCCCATCATGCACACAACCTCATTAGCTGATTTACCTTAAGGAAAATCTGCTAAAACCGAGAGACTGCCTAATCTAAGCCAATTTGCCATTCCGAACACGCTCCTTTTGAAGAAATGTATCTTAAGGGAAATTAGCTAAAACTGTAGAAGGAATCTGACTGGAATAATGAAGAGAAACGGGCATAAAAAGTCAATGATAGCGTTATCAGTGATTACATTATGTATGATAAGGCAGAGGAATTTTGATTGTATGGTTAGCACCTCTGACAGACATTCTCCACTCCTCTTCCCCTTTAGGCTTCTTCCAGTTTATCCGTCACGCAGGGGCTGCGTAAACTATGCAGATTTCCAAAATGCTGGTATTTATATGGTCTATTTATAAATAAAAAGTCCGTCACGCAGGGGCTGCGTAAACTAAGCAGATTTCCCACGTGAAGTTTTACAATAGAGAAATTTCACGCGAGCCGAGCAGTTAAGGAAACGGCCGAACTAGCTTTTGGCGGGAATGTCACTCTCGCCCGTTAGCCGCCCAGATTTCATAATAATGCAAATATCTCGGTTAATATTCAAGATAGGGAATAAGTGTATTTATGGTAAATTTAATTTGCAATAAGATTGATTCTGTACAAGTTTTCGATCCGACGGATAGTAACTGAAATATTTCGAATTTTCAAAAATCCTCCCCTTTTAACCCCCTCCTCCCACTGGTCCGATTTCAGCCGTTAACGAACTTGATCTTTCTATTTACATAAAACGACTAAATATCGAGTTTGGTAACGATTAAACAATAATTGCGACCGCTAGAGCGGTAACAGACAAATATATATATAGATATAGATATACAGTTTTGAATGGACCTCATTTTCGTCATCTCTTGGGTAGGATCGCTGGACATTTGAAGAAAAATTTCGAAAATCGCGTCATGAGTACAACCTCAATAGCTGATTTTTCCTAAAGGGAAATCTGCTAAAACCGATGAGTAGAATGGGGAGGGGTTACTGAAGGCAGAAAACAATAAAGTACGAATAACTTGCTTAATACTTGAGTTACCAAAAAATGTATATATCAAATATTTTAGAAAACCAAAACTTTAATAAGATTGGTTCTAAAACATTTTATCCAACTCATAATAACGGAGATATTATGAATTTTTTAATCCCCCTCCCCCTCTTAGCCTTCCTCCCACCATAGTCGAATTTCGGTTATTAATTGACATGAGCTTTAGTGTTCAATGCTACGGCTAAATATCCAGTATGGTAGAGATCAAATAAACATTTTCGAGTAAAGAATGAAAAATGTTAATTGTTATCGTTATCTCATAACGTATTTGCATATGCCTCAGAAAGTAATAATTAAATGAAATATTTGGTATTTAACCTTGGAATGAAGTGGTTCATGATATATCAGCTTATAGTGAATATGGCATGAGTAGGAATGGGGGTTTCCTGATTGTCGAAATCTAAAATATGAAAATGTCTCGTTTTATATTCAATATAGAGAAAAGATACATTGTATCTTTGTGTACATAACAACATTTATAGAAAATTACATTTGCAATAAGGTTGATTCTATACAACTTCGAACCAACGCATAACAACTGAGATATTTTGAAATTCTCTCCCTTTACCCTCTCCCACTGGTCCGATTTTATCAGTATTGATCTTCATATCAAGTTTCGCAATGATCAAACAAAAGCTAGACAAATAGATAAATATGTAGTTTCGAACGGACCCCTTTTTTGCCATCGCCTGGGTAGGATCGATGGACATTTGTTGAAATTTTTCGAAAATCGCATAATGAGTACGACCTCAATAGCTGATTTCCTCTAAGGGAGATCTGCTAAAACTACTGAAACCTCATTGAATAGTCGAGCTATAAGAAACACGTGTGGAGCAAACATGGAATTGTATTACATTTTAAAGAAGAATAGTTCACAATATTTTTCGATCAGAGTCATAAACGGAAATATTTAGAATTATTTATTTTTATGAATTATTATTAAGTTGAACAGTTAGTTTTTTACAGTGTGAAAGAAAGTTCTTAGAACCTACTTGTAAATGAGAGTTGGAAGTGTAGCCTTCAAGACTGGAATCTAATATGGGGGTAGTAATGAGGGCATTTATATCAGGTTTGTATGTAGGCGAGCAACTTGTTCCATTTCATAACATCTGTTGTTACATTTCTCTGTTCTTTCCTGGATTAGTCATACTGAAAGAATTCTGATTCATTTCTTGTACTAGTCACGTTGCAAGATTTCAGGGGAAATCGGCAATTGAGGTTGTATTTTCGAAAATATTTTAGTTTTTGGCCTTCAGTAAACCCCCACTCCACCTCATAGTGTCATATTAACAATAAGCTATTATATCATGAATAACTTCATTCCAAGATTAAATATCATATATGGTTTTCATTGAACTATTACTTTGTGAGACACTTGCAAATGCGTTATGTGATGACGTCATAAATTATGATTTGTCGTTCTTTTCCCGAAAATGTTTTTATAATCTATGCCATAACTCCGCAATTATGAGCCGAATCTTAAAATGTTATAGAACCAATTTTTTTAAACTTTTGATTTCATACAATTGTTGTCCTATGCATTATTTCTCAACTCAAGAATTAAGCGAGTTGTTTGTACTTTTCTGTATTCTTCCAGTAAACGTCCCCCCCTCCCCCAACACTCATCGGGGTTTTAAATTTAAATAGAGAAAAGCCCGTCACGAAGGGGCTGCGTAAACTAAGCAGATTTCCCATTGAAGTTTTACAATAGAGAAATCTGCATACTGGTAACACAATACCACCGTGATTAAATGCAAACGGTAATGAGAAATCATTCAGTTAATTAAAATAAATTCCCAACTGAAACGGCTTCTGAATTGTAAGAATAATTTATATTTTAATAACTCAAATTTTAGTAGTCCAAGAATTTAAGAAGGGGGGGGGCTGAACAGAACGTATTTGCACAAATCTCACAAAATAACGAAGGTAAGGTAAGGTTAGAAACGACAAGTAAGGTTAGAAGAAGCTTCCACCTGAGCAGAGTACTGACGGAAATGGCCGACCTAATCCGAACTATACCCGACCACAGACTTCATAAAAATGCAAAAAACTCGGTTAATATTCAAGTTAGATAATAAATGTATATAACATTATTTATAGTAAATTTAATTTGCAATAAGATTGATTCTGTACAATGTTTCGATCCGACGTATAGTAACGGAGATATTTCGAATTTTCGAAAATCCTCCCCTTTAAACCCCCCCTCCCACTGGTCCGATTTCAGCCGTTAACGAACTTGATCTTTCTTTTTACATAAAACGACTAAATATCGAGTTTGGTACCGACCAAACAAAAATTGCGACCGCTAGAGCGGTAACAGACATATATATATATATATATATATATATATATATATATATAAAATTAAATTGAATTTTGTAAATTGCAGTTTTTAATAGTTAAGGCATTACTAAATGTGTTCTCTAAGAATATGTAGAGAAATAAATTAAGTATATTTAATATTTATATGTTTTGTGTAATGAATTTAAAAAAAAAAAATTGTTTCACGTATCATATGTTTGACATTTATTGGAATTACTATCTATTGATCGAATCTATTGATATCTTCCTGTTCCAAGGCCGGTTGATTATAAAAGGTTATATATACATATATATATATATATATATATATATATATATATATATATATATATATATATATTTCGAAAATTCCGTCATGAGTACAACCTCAATAGCTGATTTCCCTTAAGGGAAATCTGCTAATAAGTGATGTGATGAGATCACAACCGTGTTATACCAGCACATGAGATATCTGCTTAGCTTACGTGTGACGGACTTCCTGTTCCTTCCCAAACAGGTCCGAATCCTGGCTGAAATGCCAGCTTGACAGTGGATCCCCTGTAATGTTATAGGCTTCGATACTATGAAGAAACTATTTGGGTCCTCGTCATCGGTAAAACTGCAGCTTAGCAACACAATTTTGATATTTTATAGAGGTTTTTAGTTGGACCTCGCTTTTCGTCATTTCCTAAATGTTTTTCAAAATCGGATACAACCTCAATAGCCGATTTCCCGTCGTTCTAATATCTCTAGATCTCCATGGATGGCCAGCTATGAGTATGGCCAGCTAGAGGCTGGTGAAGGGGCTGACCTCGGCGTTGGAATGTGGCCGCACGAACCTCCACCATCATTGTTCGTTCTCATTAACTCCGAACTAGTCCCTTCCAGCAGCCGGAGCATTGCTGGAATCATAGCTCGGCATTTGATTTGCTCCCAATGCTGGAGTTCCAGCCAATCGTTTATGAATTGGGATGACTCAAAAAATCGTATTGAGTAAGAAAATGAAAACTCCTTTCTTCTCATTAATAATCCGTTGCGAAGAAGCTCCTTAAACTAAGCAGATTTCCAACACTAGCAGATTACACACTGGTGATCACATCTCGCCATATATTTTCTATAACTAAGTAAAAATCCGATAACTGACCGGGTTTTACTGAAAACAAGAAAGTAGGAATAACTTCCTTAATATGTCACCTACAAAAAATGTGAGCCATAATTGTAGAGCATAATTATTTTAACAAAATTCGTTGTATAAAAGGTTTGATCCGGCTCATAATAATGGAGATATTTTCAAATTTTGTAATTCTCCCCTTCTAAACCCCGCTCTCCACACTGTCCGATTTAAGCCGTTAACGAACCCCCTGGGACATTTTTTAAAATGTTTTAAGAAATATTTTCCAATGGAAACTTCATTACTGATATGCTGTAGTCATTAGTATTGTAGATTAGCTTATGCAATTATGCATGGACCAATTATAAAAATCATTTACATATCAAAAGAAACCATTAAGGTTTAAACGAAATAGAGAGTCGAGGATTCTGTCAACTAAACTTTAAGGTGTAAATAAATAAAAGTGTATCCACTGACTGCTGCATCTTCCAATCTAAAGTAATATCTAACCGTTCTTAAGGAAAATCAGTTATTGCGGTTGTACTCATGGCGCGATTTTTGAAAAAGGTCTTCAAATATCCATCGATCCTACCTAGTAGATGACGGTCCTTTCAAAATTTTATATATATATATATATATATATATATACATATATATATACTATATATATATATATATATATATATATATATTTATATATATGTCTGTTACCGCTCTAGCGATCGCAATTCTGTTTTAATCGTTACCAAACTCGATATTTAATCGTTTCATGTAAAAAGAAAGATCAAGCTCGTTAATGGCTAAAATCCAACTAGTAGGCTAAGAAATTTCAAATATATATATATATATATATATATATATATATATATATATATATATATACATACGAGTATATGTAAATTCCCATAAATCTGGGGGTAACAAAAAAATGTATAGCTGTCCGGAAATTGACCGAAGCTCTACTTTCTCAGATAGGAACGGATGACACTTTTCATAAATCGTTCCATGGATACAATCTTATTAGATTTCCTTTAAGACTAAATCTTCTAGAAAATATCTCATCTCCTGGAAAATAGTATTTGCAGACCAATACCTGAGTATTGGTTGAGAATATTATTCTACCTCCTGTTCGGTTATACTTCACCGCAAGGCCTTGGAACAAGGGGTCAGGTTGGGTCAGCAACTCTCCTTTTCCTCTCTCTATCTATCTCTCTCTCTCTCTCTCTCTCTCTCTCTCTCTCTCTCTCTCTCCCCCTCTTTCTCTCTCTCTCTCAAGTTCCTTAATGGCTGAAATGGGGCCAGTGGGAGGGGTTTAGAGGGGAGGATTTTCAAAATATCTCCATTACTATAGGTCGGATCGTAAAATTGTATAGAATCAATCTTACTGAAAGTTAAATTTACTATAAATATTGTCATATACAATTATTCTATATTTTGAATATTAACCAAGATATTTGCATTTTTATTAATTGTAATTGTAACGGTGAGTTTCCGTCAAGAGCGGCTGTCTCGTGAAATTTCGATATTGTAATACTCCACGTCGGAAATCTACTTAGCTTACGCAGCCCCTGCGTGACGGACTTTTTCATTTGCCTTGGTTTAATTTTTTTGCTTTTTCAAAATGTGATTTTACAATTAGAATTTTTAAGATGGCCCAGCTCCTATGAAAACTGCTCACATTACTAAATACCACAGGAATGGAAATTCTACGTTGATCATGTGATATTCAGAGCAACGCCTTACTAACCCGAGCAACTTTTTGTTCAAACGGAAACTGTGATCTTCAAAGGGATGCCCAGACAACTCAAAATTATTAAGTTCTTTATTTTGATTGAGAAATCCAGCAATCTTCAATAGCGTTGAATAATATTATAATTTGTGAAACATGTTTCCATAATACAGTGCCGGCAGGCATTGTAATTACGGGCGGCATTGAAACAGCCCGTGAGAATTAGTTCAACCTTGACCAACAGGAATAGCCTATCACCAAGATGGAAGCTGGAGCCCAAGCTCTGTGTGGTTTTTGGTGGACAGCCAAAATTAATTCACGTACCTTTAACTACAAATAAAAAAAGGTAAATATAACTAACTCCATCGGTAGGTTGGGACCAACGGCCTGTAGATTGCTGTCTGCCAGTAATGGTTGCATTAGTGATCGTATCGAACTGCAGTTTGGTGCTCATGTTCATTGAGCAGTGGTGGAGGGGGTGTTGTATGAAAGAGGTAACATTTTTGGAAGTACTTTAAACTGATAGTAATTAAGAAATGTCAGAGGTATGGCTAAGGATGTCCATCTGGACAGAGTGCATTATCCATTCTATTAGGCCTGGAACAGCAATATACTCTTACTGCTGGAGGTCTTATCGCCGCCTAAAAAAAGCACCAGGAATGAAGTATAGACATTTTACTGTTAACCACTCTAAAAATTTCATTGATATGAAGACTGGGGCACATACACAACGTGTGGAATCATTGTGGCCCTCACTAAAACGTAGAAATAAACGTGAATGTGGAGCAAGGAGAACAATGGTAGACTCCTGCATATGTGAGTTCGTCCGGCGAGAAAGGCATCAACACGATGACTCATTTAATTCAATATTATCAAGAATAAGGGTTTATTGACCACCAAAATAATGTTATTTTTTTACTTGTAATAAATGTGGTTCAGTTTCTGTTAAAACTTTCTTTTATCAATGTTTATAATAGTTTATTAGTAAGAGTTTTATCACTGGTATTTCTAAATTCATGTGGTTATAACATAATTTGGGGCGATGTAAAAATGACCCCAAAACTCATATTCAATGTTAATTCAAATTAAAAGCCGGAAACGAAAAATGACTACTGACCCAATTAACACTTATTGTTACAGAAAAGTCCATCAGGGGCAACGTAAACTAAGCAGATATCCCACATGAAAATTAATAAATAAATCTTTTACACCACCGTGAATATTAAGTGAACAGATACAAATGACATTGAGAAATCTTTCATTCAATCAACATTATCAACCTTCATAACGGAAA
Source organism: Riptortus pedestris (assembly GCA_019009955.1). Classification (NCBI taxonomy): domain Eukaryota; kingdom Metazoa; phylum Arthropoda; class Insecta; order Hemiptera; family Alydidae; genus Riptortus; species Riptortus pedestris. The sequence continues at coordinate 16,220,552 of CM032228.1, forward strand.
GCGTCTGAATTGTAAACAAATAGGTCAGTCAACCTCAGAGCTGAAATATAGAGATATTCTTGACCAGAAAGAAAAACAACTACCGAAATGTACCTGGATATAATATATTAATTTTATTGACAACTTTTATTTACTATATCAAGTACTGTAATTTATAATGAACCAGAATAATGTTTATCTCAATCACTCTAGTTTTAGTAATCCAAGAACACGACGGCTGGGGGGGGGGGTGTCACCAGAAAGTATTTTCATGTATCTTATCTAGAAATGGTTTGTTGAACACACTATTTGGTATGTTAACTTATTCATAACTTGTGATGACAAAAAATGGGGGTTTATTAAATGCAAGTATATCGGCAAATATTAGAGATAGAGGACGACTGTATATATCACCATTTTTAGGTCATTTAGTTTGCAATGAGATGGTAATTTTCAATTATTCAATCTGATTTATAGTAACGGATTTCAAATTTTCCAAGTATCCCCCTCTAAACTTCACCTTTCACTGGTCCAATTTCTACCCAGTAACAAACTTGATCCTCTTTCATAGAAAAATATCGAGTTTGGTAATGATCAAACAGAAATTTGAGCGTTAACAGACGAATACATATGTCTTTTTGAACGGACCTCATTTTCGTCATCTCCTGGGTAGGATCGATGGACATTTGAGGAAATGTTTCGTCAATTGATGATTTCCAGCTAGGGCTAAAACAATGAGCACAACGATTATAGGGCATCATCAACAAAAATGGTTCGAACAATATTTGTTTCAAATAAAATAACGGAGATGTTTCAGAAATTTTCTACTTGTGACCCAGCATCTTCTACACGTATTAGCAAACTTGATCTTAAATTTCACAATCAAATATCGCCTAATATTTAGTTAGGCCACAAGACGCTACCAGAAACGTTTAAGCATAAATTTGATTTTTTTTTTATGTTCGTCATGTTTTAGTCGTAACAATGTACATTAGAATACATTATTCGACTTTGGCCGGACGAGTTGTACCTCAATAGCGGATTTCCCTTTAACAGAGATATGCAATAAAACAATTGTGGTTAAGTATTGCGGCTAGTTTGAAGCTGTGGTGAGACAATGCTATGGTCAGTGAAGGTCACCGCTAGGAACCTTTCACTAGTTGGTCACCTTGTATCACCATTAATCACTCTCTTGCTCTCTCGTAACATAAGGGAAGTCAGCTATGACGCCATTTCCGAAAAAATGTCTTCAAATGTCCATCGATCCTACCTAATGTATGACGAACATGAGACCCGTTGAAAGCTGTAAAGCGATAAATCAATTTCAATTCAATTTTTGTTGAATCGTTACAACAAACTCGATATTTTAACGTTTTATTCAAATCTTAAGACCAAATTCTTTAATGACTGAATTCGGAATTGTGAGTGGGGGGGGGTTTAAAGGGGGACGACGGAAATTCAAAATATCTCCGTTGTTAAACGTCTAATTGAAAAATAAAGAGAAGCTATATTACTGCAAATGTAATTTCCAATAAGTATTATACTATATATTCTATCATGAGTATTAACCGATATACTTGGATTTTCACAGATTTCCCCAGGGGAGTTTCGAAAAAGTTCCTCAAATCTACACCCCTTATATATAGGAAGGGGGGAGGGGGTCTTAGAGGGGAGAAATTTTGAAATTCGAAATACATTAGCAAATCTTATTACAAATTTAATTGTAAGTAATAATTGGGGGATTAAAACCCAGAATTTATTGAGCATGGTTAGTTGTTTTCCCCCAATATTAAGCGCATAGCCAGCCAAAAATTGAGATAGGGTAATAATTGGAATAATTAATAACTAAAAGATAATAAGTAATAATTGGGGGATTAAAATCCAGAATTTATTGAGCGTGGTTGACTGTTTTTCCCCCAATATTAAGCACATAGCCAGGCAAAAATTGAGATAGGGTAATAATTGGAATAGGGTAATAATTGGAATAATTAATAACTAAAAGATAATAAGTAATAATTGGGGGATTAAAATCCAGAATTTATTGAGCGTGGTTGACTGTTTTTTCCCTAATATTAGGCACATAGCCAGGCAAAAATTGAGATAGGGCAATAATTGGGATAGAGTAATAATTGGAATAGGGTAATAATTGGAATAATTAATAACTAAACGATAATAAGTAATAATTGGGAGATTAAAGACCAGAGTTTATTGAGCATTGTTGACTGTTGTTTAGTTTTAGATGAAACGCTTATATGACGAGTTTAGTACCAATATAACAAAAACTTGTTTTTTAATTAAAATTTGTTACATTACATGATTACGTTACAGACATACACAATGTCGGATTATGTATTTGTATTTTAGCCATAAGCAAAGGAAATTAATTCGTTCCTGGAAATACGGAACACCTTTCGTGACTCATTATCACAATAAAATATTAACCATGTTTTGATTAGGGAATTCCCACTAATTAATATAACATCAATATGTGCCTTGATTATTTATAACTGATGGAAAACAGTTATTGAATGAACGACTCATATCGTCCTAAGTCCTTAGCTCAATCCAAAGAAACTCCAAAAATCTCATCAAACGCAGAATAGGTTTCAGGTATTTCTATAGTCGATTAAGTATTACAAAAAAGAACTTATCCTCTCAATCTCTTCATCACTTTAAAATATCCCACGGAGTTTCGACTTTCGAGATAGATTAATTCGGCAAATAATTTTATTTTCTAATTTTAAAATCATGACCCAATTTCATTAATTTTATAATATTATTATTATTATTATTTATTAAAGTCTCCTTTTTACTACTATGACTGATTGGGGCGGGTTATCTACACATTACCAACCTTTTCAAGCACGGGTGGGATTAATGATTGTATTAAATGAGTTAGTCACTAAATAAATTCCTGTTGCCCAGGTGAGAATCGAACTCACCACTCTAGGTTTACCTTGTGAGATAAAGACCAACGAATTACCTCCTATGGCTTACCTGAGCCCCTCATTTTAGGATAAATATTATCTCATGGCAGTTTAGAATTACAACAAAGAATTCATTTGTAAACAAATATATAATGTATTAGGGGAGTTAAGAAACTAGAATAGAACGGACCAGTACAATATTTATCATTCATCTATATATGACAAGTAGCCCTAAGGATTATAAACGATGTAAAAATATTGGCCAAATAGTCTTAATAGGATTAACAATAGTTTTAGCCACATTAAAAACAAATTGCAATGACTATAGTGCAAGGAAAATCGAACTGTCGAAAAATTAACTCATTTTACAAAACTATCACCGCTAGACCGGTATCATATACATATATATATATCTATATATATATAAAATTGTAACCTCTGTCTGTACATTGATTTTTTACCCGAAATTTCACGATAACTTTTCGTTTCACATGTCATAGACACCATAACTGCATTTTGTTTCTTTCGTGTCTGTTTGTTTGTTTGTTTATTTGTTTGTTTGTTTGTTTATTTGTTTGTTTGTGTTTGTTAGCCTTTTCACGCATAAACGGCTGAACCGAAATTTTATGAAACTTGGTATGTATATTACAACTAAACCCAACTTAGACTTTAGGCTATATAATATCCTCTGAGATAAACAGGAGTGGGGGTTTATAACGGAGGCCTGAAATTAAAAATAGCGATATTTCACCTATTGCTTTTCAGCAAATATGCCCATAACAACAAGTTGTTTATTTTGTTATTTAAAGTAACTTTTGTTATATGCACTTTTGGCCGTATACGGAAGTATAAATGAGTTATACGCTATAAAAAACTATAGCGGAAGTCCACAATTTTACTTTGGCACAAAAGACTCATCCGAACTAAACCAAACTCGGTATGTGAATTAGTATTAACGACTTCCTTATAATAAGCCATTCTAACATTTCTAGGGACGGGCAGGAGTGGGGGTTATAAGGGAGGAATGAAATTAAAAATAGAGATATTTCGTTTCGTATTGGTTTTTCGGCAAATATGTACATAACAAAAGTTGTTTATTTTGTTATTTAGAGAAACTTTTTTTATATACACTATCGTCGTATACCGAAGTATAAAGGCGTTATACGCTAAAAATTATAGCGGGAGACAACAATTTTATTTGGTTCAAAAGACTCAACCGAACTAAACTAAACTTGGTATGTGAATTAGTACTAACGCCTTCCTTATAATAAGCCATACTAACATTTCTAGGAACGGGCAGGAGTGGGGGTTATAAGGGAGGACTGAAAATTAAAAATAGTGATATTTCGTTTCCTATTGGGGTTTCGGCAAATATGTACATAACAAAAGTTGTATACTTTCTTATTTAGAGAAACTTTTGTTATATACAATATCGTCGTATACCGAAGTATAAAGGCGTTATACGCTAAAAATTATAGCGGGAGTCAACAATTTTATTTGGCACAAAAGACTCAACTGAACTAAATAAAACACTCAGTATGTTTATTAGCACTAACGCCATCTTTATAATAAGCCCTACTACTATTTCTAGGAACGGGCAGGAGTGGGGGTTATAAGGGAGGCCTGAATTTACAAATTTTTTTATTAAGAAATCCACAGAAACGACGGGTATTAGCCCTAAACACTGGGACGGGTAAATGTCAAAATATTGTGTAAAGGAAAGCCTTGCCAAAAAAATACCATCACCATTCAGCCTCAAATCAATCCCCGGGCGAAGCCGGGTATCTGAGCTAGTATATATATATATATATATATATATATATATATATATATATATATATATAAAATTGTAACCTCTGTCTGTACATTAATTTTTTTTGGCGAAATTTCACGATAACTTTTTGTTTCACATGTCATAGACACCGTTTCTGCATTTTGTTTCTTTCGTGTATGTTTGTTTGTTTGTTTGTTACCTTTTCACGCATAAACGGCTGAACCGAATTTTATGAAACTTGGTATGTATATTACTACTAACCCAACTTAGACTTTAGGCTATATTAATTTTCTCTGAGGCGAACAGGAGTGGGGGTTATAAGGGAAGCCTGAAATTAAAAATAGCGATATTTCGTTTTCTATTGGTTTTTTCGGCAAATATGCACATAACAAAAGTTATTTATTTTGTAATTTAGAGTAACTTTTGTTATATACACTTTTGTCGTATACCGAAGTTTAAAAGCGTTATACGCTAAAAATTATAGCGGGAGTCAACAATATTATTTGCCAAAAAAGACTCAACCGAACTAAATAAAACTCGGTATGTGTATTAGCAGTGAGGCCTCCAATATAATAAGCCATACCAACATTTCTATAGACGGGCAGGAGTGGGGGTTATAAGGGAAGCCTGAAATTAAAAATAGCGATATTTCGTTTCCTATTGGTTTTTCCGCAAATATAAACATAACAAAAGTTGTTTATTTTGTTATTTGGAGTAACGTTTGTTATATACACTTTTGTCGCATACCTAAGTATAAATGAGCTATACGTTAAAACTTTAGCGGGAGCCAACAATGTTATTGGGCGCTAACGGCTGAACCGAACTTAACACAGCTCGGTATGTCAATTAGCATTAATTCTTCCATAATTATAAGTTATATATAATTTTTAGGTTCGAACGGGAGGGGGGTTATAAGGGAGGCCTGAAATGAAAATTCACCATATTTACATGTATAAGAGACGCGAAATATAAAAATATCGAAGACAGTGAAGCCTTATCAAACAAATATTCTATTATTAGCAAATCCACGGCAACGACGGGTATCAATCCTAAACACTGGGACGGGTAAATGTCAAAATATTGTGCAATGTAAAGCCCGCTAAAAAATACTATCACCATTCAGCCTCAAATGAATTCCCGGGCGAAGCCGGGTATCTGAGCTAGTATATATATATTTATAGACTTAAATATATAATTTTGAACAGACCTCATTTTCGTCATCTATGTAGGATCGATTGACATTGAAAAAATGTTTCAAAAATCCCATCATCAGTTCAACTTCTATAGCTGATTTCCCCGAAAGCAAATCTGCTAAAAATGCTTGAGGGTCTTAACCACTAGCACAATTATGTTCAAAATCAGCAAAATATAAAATCTAAAAATAAGTATTCTAAGTAGAACAATAAATCAATCATCAATCATTTCATGTCTGCAGGATGCTTTTATGCCCACGATGAATACTATAATCACTGTATGACTATAAAAATAAATAATACATTTTCTTTGTGATTGGTTAAAAGATAACTTTTGATTATATTGCCTTTATAAGGAAGTCAATCATAGCTAGTTAGTTTAATAATAAAGCCAATTAAAATAAAAATCCCCCAAGCAAGGGCTGTGTAAACAACCAGATTTCCCAAATGGTGGAATGACGGAGTTATATTTAATATTTATATGTTTTTTGTAATCAATTTAAAAAAAAAAATTGTTTGACGTCTCATATTTTTGACATTTATTCGAAATACATATATTTAATTTCCTTCTATTGATATTTTCCTGTTCCAAGGCCGGTTGATTATAAAAGGTTATGGATCAATGACCTCATGACTCTAGAGAAGCAAGGACTTCCCTTCGCTACGATCTAGAAACGGAAACATAAATCTTGCTCGTTTCCAGAATTTCGTCGGCAACTTTAGATTCAATTTTCTTTTTAAAAAAGTAATAATTAAATAGGAAATAAATTGATAACTCTAAGGACATGAAGTGTATGTTATTTATTACATCCACTTTATGCTACTGAGGCTAGAGGATAATACACTTTGCTTTCCAGGGCTGGACTAAGAATTTTAGCAGATTTCCCTTACGGGAAATCAGCTATTGAGGTTGTACTCATGACGGAATTTTCGACATTTTTCTTCAAATGTCCATCGATCCTACCTAGTAGATGACGAAAATGAGGTCCGTTCAAAACTGTATATATATATATCTATATATATATATATATATATATATATATATATATATATAATATATATATATATATATATATATATTTGTCTGTTACCGCTCTAGCGGTCGCAATTTTTGTTTAATCCTTACCAAACTTCAGACCATTTAAGCGTTTTATGTAAAAAGAATGATCAAGTTCGTTAACGCTGAAATCGGACCAGTGGGAGGGGGGGGGTTTAGAGGGGAGGAATTTCGATAATTCGAAATATTTCCGTTATTATACGTCGGATCGAAAAATTTTACAGAATCAATATTATTTCAAATTAAATTTTACTATAAATAATTGTTATATACATTTATTCTCTATCTTTAATATTAAACCGAGATATTTGCATTTTCAGTTTTCACCAAACCGCCACATCTACTCATGTTACGTAAACAATACCTGATACATAATAAATCACATTATTGGAAGTTTAAATACCAAAAATTGTATTCAAGAGACCTTTATTATACGAGATTACATGCAAATATGCACTGGTGACTCCCCCCCCCCCCCCGGGTAAAGTTTTGGACTACAAAAATTTTTTTTTTTGAGATAACAATTATTATGACGCATTATTAATTACACTAGTAGATATAGTAAATATTTCTCAAAAAAATTAATGTGTTATATTCTGATATATTTCAGTAATTGTTTTTCTTTCGGTGTGAGGGCGGGACCCGTTTGTTTTACATTTCTAACCTAACGCTTCCTGTCGGCAGGCTATTGAAATTGGATGAAACATTTCTTATTTCCGTTTGTATTTATTCACGGTGTTGTGTTAGCAGTATGTATATTTATCTATTACTAAATTTCACGAGGGAAATCTGCTTAGTTTACGCAGCCCCTGCGTGACGGACTTTTATTTAATGAGTTCGTCTCCGAATAAATTCCTATTACCTAGGTGAAAGTCGAACTCACTGCTCTAAGTTCGCCAAGTAAGATTAAGAGGAACGCCTAAGAAAATAATGAGGAAAAAAGAATATTAAAGTCATTCACGGATTAAACTAAGCACATGGGGAATGAAACTCTGTTATCTTTACAGGGTGTAATATTGCTGTAGCACAGATGACGATATTCACTCATTAAGTTCTATATTTCTTCCTTTTTATGGTGTCTATGTTAAATAAAATAGGAACTTGATCTGGAATTGAGATGAGCAGTACCTAATGAGATGACCGCATTAGAGGGTCCTGTACGTCAGAATCAAAATCGTTCAAATAACTATTTCGGGACTATATAACTCCGTTTATATGGGAAGATGTGGGTTGTAACAGTTACGAACATACTTTTATTATTAGGTTTGGTTATGTAACATTTCTGGATGCAATGAGATATATATATATATATATATATATATATATATATATATATATATATTCACGTAGATTTAAACGAGTTTTGCTTTTTGGCAAAAAAGATCTCTCTCTCTCTCTCTCTCTCTCTCTCTCTCTCTCTCTCTCTCTCTCTCTCTCTCTCTCTCTCTCTCTCTCTCTCTCTCTCTCTCTCACTCATTCCCACGTTCTCTCTCTCTCTCTCTCACTCACTCCCACGTTCTCTCTCTCTCTCACTCACTCCCCCGCTCTCTCTCTCTCTCTCTCTCTCTCTCTCTCTCTCTCTCTCACTCCCACGTTCCCTCTCTCTCTCACTCCCACGTTCTCTCCCTCTCGCTCTCTCTCTCTCTCTCTCACTCTCTCTCTCACTCCCACGTTCTCTCTCTCTCTCTCTCTCTCTCTCTCTCTCTCTCTCTCTCGCCCCTCCCTTTCCCTGTACATGTATACACATTCGCTTATTTTGGTCCAACCTTCAAATATTTATTCAATAAATTGAGTCATACTGGGAAAAACATCCATTTCAGGTCATATAAAATTCATTTATCGTCCATTTATTTAACCCTGTTCGAGGTTATTAGCTGTCCATCCTGTAGGTTAATTCGGTGGTTTATCGCTTAAAGTTTGCAGTTTTTACATGAGACACATTTCAGGTTATTAACTTATCTTAACACACTCTTCAACCCAGGGTTCACCCCGTAGTCCCTAATTTAGTGATTTTGCCAATCAATAAACGAACAGATTAAATGAAATTGATGGACGAATGGAATTGATGCGGAATGCCAAGAACAAATTGAGAAAAAAAAAAGAAACAAACATGGAAGCTCTAAATTTGGTGAAGTGGAGTGAAAGTAGATTTTTTATATCGTTGGAGAAAAAGAGTACGAAACTTATTGTGCCGGCACAATGATTTCAAAAGTGAATGAACCGTACTGGTTAATCAAACATATCATGTATTTCAGTGGTTTTGTTAATACGAAAAGTCTTCCAGAAAAACGAAATAATTCGAAAGATGTCTACCCCTTAAATAAATAGTTACGGGTCACCGAAAATATTTAAAAAAATATGATACCAGATCTTAACAGCAGACAAATTGTCCATAAGGACTGTGTTCGATTCCACGCGGGAAAAAGAGAAATATTCCCGCAGGGAAATCTGCTATTACGGTTGTAATCGTGACGCGATTTTCATAAATTTTCCTCAAATGTTCATTGATCCCAATTAGTAGATTATGAAAATGAGGTCGTTAAACATTATATATATGCTTATATCTATATATATATATATATATATATATATATATATATATATATATATATATATCTACATATTTGTCTGTTACTGCTCGACCGGTCTTAATTTTTGTTTAATCATTACCAACCTCGATATATAATCGCTTTATGTAAAACTAAAGATCAAGATCGTTAACGACTGAAATTGAAATGGTGGGTGGGGGGGGGGGGGTTAGAGGGGAGGAATTTCGAAAATTCGAATTATCCTTATTATACGTCGAATCGAAAAATTGTATAGAACCAAGTTTATTAAAAATTAAATTTCTTTATCAAGAATATTAACCAAGATATTTGCATTTTCATGGCCCTGGGTGATTTAGAGGGGGGTGGGGAATTGGAAAATGTTAAATATCCCAGTTATTATGAGTTGGCAGGAAAAAAGTTATAGAATCAATCTTGTTAAAATATTGATGCCCTACAATCGTTGCTCTCATATATTAAAATAGTTATTGGTATTATTTCAGATTTTTATAAGTCCCTAATTCTACTCATCTGATTATTACTTGGAATTAGAGAATATAAGATGAAATGAGATTAGTAGAGTGTCATATCAGCATCGGGAAATCTGCTTAGATTACTCGGCCCATGCGTGCCGGATTGTTTTTTTGTTCATAGGATCTTCTCTATGAACATTACCGATAATTTATGGAATGACATATATCACGAACAACAAGATCTAGAGGCAATGATCTGATGTTGCAACATTTGTGATCTCCTGGAAGCTTCTTGTATACCCGATGTCTTTAAGATGTTGATGCCATAGAAAAGTGGTTTTCTTTTAGCTTAATGAGGAAAGGGATCATAATTTTAAATCACTTTAACACACCTAAACTCTTTTCTTGAGGACGTTTATTTCAGCAGCCGGCCGGCCCGGTTACAAATGCCCCATGTCTTGAAATTGTCTTAGTTTAACTTCATTGTCGAACAAATTAGCTGGAAGTTTCTTTTTTTAAACGTCTTTGAATTCAAACAGCGATATTGATAGTTAGCAGTATTATAAATAAGTGACTTACCTTAGTTTGTTGAGTGATGCGGCGACAGAGCTAGATGTCAGACGACTCGGTGTGATCTGGGATGCTATGAACTGGGAGTGGTGTTGAGGAGTGGGGGCAGCCAGGGGGGGCAGGTCTAGAACCACCAATGACCTTCCAACACGTCACCAAGTCTATATATGCTCTATCACTCTTTATAATTGCTCTCGCTTTTCGTATCTCTCTGTAAACGAGAATTGAATCGCTCTCCGAAGAAATGAATTAACAAGCGCTTTGGGGCTATTTTTAGCTGCGTATGTTCACGGATGTGTAGGAATCCCGCCACGCAGGAGCTGCGCAAACTGAGCAGATTTCTCACGTCCTGTTTTATCATACTTGTGACCTCACCTTACCACACACTCTCTATTTCTATATTAAAAACCGACCAAAGCCAAGTACGAATAACTCGATCAATATTTGATTTACGGAAAAATGCATAGAACAACAATTGTAGACCATCAATAGATAAACAACATCGGTTCTGTAACATTCTAAGATCCGACTCATAATTGTGGATACATTCTGAATTTTCGAATACCATCTATACCCACATTATTGCAGGTCCGATTTCAGTCAATAACAAATATTATCTTTAGTGTTGACAGAAAACAGATATATCGAGTATGGTACAGATAAATTAACATTTTGGAGTTAAGAGTTTTCGAGTAAAATCTCAATTGATGACATCACCACACAACGAATTTTCATTTATCTCACTTAGAGTTAAGTGGTTCCTAATATAACAGCTTATAGGTAATATGACTTGAGTAGTTGTGGGTATTTACTTAAGACTGAACACAAAAAATGCAAATATCTCCGTTAATATTTGTGATAGAAGAAGAAGGTGTATAACAAAATTTATAGTTGTTTTCGTTTTAAATAAGATAACGTACAACCTCGCTAACTGATTTCCCTCAGGGGGATATGAAAAACGAAAGAAAAAACCGAAGGTATACTTTAAGTCCATTAATTGCATCAGATTAGCAGATGATATTGCACAGGTTGCAATGTACAAAGTAGAGTTGAATAGAATGGTTCAAGTCTAAAAGGGTGCTCAAGGTCATTTTAACCCAAGTTAAATGCACATAAAACAATAGATTTTCTAGTAGAGAAGAAACAAGGTCAAGGAAATATAAATTTGAATTAGAAACAATATACTTCAAAAATTGAAGGAGTTGCTACCAGGGAATCATAATCACTGAAGACAATGATAGTAGATCTGATAGCTACAGAAGAAAAGCACTTGCTAAACAAGCCCTCCAAAGCAAAATGAGTATTTAACTATTGAGAATATAAGCAGGGATACCAAACAAACACTTGCTAGGTCTTTCGTATGGAATATACTGCTTTACGCGCGCGAAAGACGGGCTATCCTAAAAAGGGAAAATAACATAGATAGGCAGGAATGGAAATTTGGATCTGGCGTAGAATCACCAGAACAATTTCGATTGAAAAGAGTCCAATCAACGTGGAAGTTATAAATGTGGCAAGTAAAAGGAAAATCCCTATGAAGGCAATAGAAACAAAAGGAGGGGGGGGGATCTTGGGCATATCATAAGGCACAACGATTTCACCACAACTATATTAAGGTAAGGTTCTTGGGCATAGGAGAAGAGGGAGGCCTACAAAGTCATATTTTAAAGACATATAACATCTTATTGATTTCGGTGAGTATAGTAATATGAATGGGGCAGCATCTGAAAGGAAACAATGGATACAACTACAAGGTTAGGTCATAATGATGTTTACAGAGTAATGGTGGATTAAGAGGCAAAATATATAGATACATTGTTTAAAAAATAAAAAATACCTAATATGAGCGCCCGAATCGAATGTTAAACAAAAAGTCCGTCACGCAGGGGCTGCGTAAACTAAGCAGCTTTCCCATGTGAAGTTTTACAATAGAGAAATCTGCATACTGGTAACACAATACCACTGTGAGTAAATACAAACGGTAATGAGAACTCTTTCAGCTAATTAAAATAAATTCCCAACAGATACGGCTTCTGAATTGTAAGAATAATTTATATTTTAATAACTTAAATTTTAGTAGTCCAAGAACTAAAGCAGGGGGGAGGGGCGGATGAACAGAAAATATTTGCATAAATCTCACAAAGTAACGAAGGTAAGGTAAGGTTAGATGAAGCTTCCACCTGCCCAGAGCAATAACGGAAATGGCAGACCGAATCCGAACTATACCCGACCATAGACTTCATAAAAATGCAAATATCTCGGTTAATATTCAAAATAGCGAATAAATGTATATAACAATATGTAAAGTAAATGTAATTTGCAATAAGATTGATTCTATACAATCCCCCCTCTAACCCCCCCCCCCTCCCTCTGGTCCGATTTCAGCCATTAACGAACTTGATCTGTCTTTTTACATAAAACGGTTAAATATCGAGTTTCGTTACGATCAAACAAAAATTGCGACCGCTAGAGCGTTAACAAATATATATATCTTAATATATATAAATCTCCTGTCACGATGTTTGTCCGCGATGGACTCCTAAACTACTTAACCGATTTTAAATTAAATTGGCACACCGTGAGCAGTCTGGTCCAACTTGAGAGATAGGATAGCTTAGATCTTTAATTATAGTCGCAATTTTATTTTATTGCAAATTATTTGTCTATAATTAATTGACAGTCACAATTATCTGTTAACTCCAAAAGATTCTAACAGATGTCGATACTTTTCGACTGGATTGAGTAAGTAATCAATAGATGGCACTGCTATGATAAACCGACAAACGTGTCATATAAGCTACAATTCAATAGCATGATTACCACGTGTTATTGAGGCTAAAGTATAAATTAAATTTATTTTGTAGTAATACCGTGAAATTCAATTATTTCTACTTTTTTTTAATTTTTGGTGTTAGCATAGCCAACCACGTGTTACTTAGACCGAAGTGTAAATCAAATTCAAATTATAGTGACGATAATACAGTGAAATTATTCCTGCTTTTTACTTATTTGTGCTTCATTATTCAAAATTCTATAGTTATAAAATATATACATGTAAGTATTACCACATAATTATAATAATTAATTAATATATTTTTAAACGATTAAATTAATATTTTCAGTCAAATGCCACCGAAAAAATCTAACCTCAACAACGCAAACACCAGAGAGGCACGACGCAAACGTGTTGAAAGAGCTCATCAGTTGCCAGAACAAATTTAAATAATAAATTTAAAAATTAATTCTTTTGTATTAATTTCTGCCTTCAAATCCTAATCCCTTGAATTAGTGTACCAACTTCAACATTTCCGTCTTGGTTCGTAAATAATTTCATTGTACTAAAGGGTTGTAGTCGTAGAAAATCTGTCATGGAGGTCACCATATTATTTTACAAATACCATCTATGTAAAAAGCATGGTGGACCCCGTGACTGATGTTCTCCTACCGTTCCTCTTAAATTGTATACTACAATGTAATATAACAATAACTTTAGCCACAGCAACGCGTGGCCGGGTCTGCTAGTATATATATATATATATATATATATATATATATATATATATATATATATAATTTTGAACCGACCTAATTTTCGTCATCTCCTGGGTAGGATTGATGGACATTTGAAGAAATTTTTCGAAAATCGCGTCATGAGTACGTCCTCAATAGCTGATTTCCCTGAAGGGAAAAACCTACTAAAATGAGGCAAACAGGTTCCAATGAGACCTACAATTTTTAACATGATGGGGAGCGGAAATTGTTTCATCATATGCCGACATTAACGTTACTATGAGTGTTTCTCATATTCTACCTTGAACATCATAATGTTACCACGAAGGACACTCCCCTAGTCGATCATCATCATTCTTCTACAAAGCCTCCCCAGCCCTCTTGTATCAACATATCATTTTACAAAAACCACTGACCATCATATACTTCCCTGAAGATCGACCACGTTCTCTTCCGCTGTGTGTCATCATAATCTTTCCAAGAAGGCCAACACCCCTTTCGATCATCACAGTCTTTCCATGGGCCCCCCTCGCAAAAATTTCCGCGTAGATAGATATCTTTCCGAGAAAGCCACAAACCGGTAGACCATATCTTTCTCGCAGATAGACCACGAATCATCATAATATTTGCGAGAAGGCCACGCCTCCTTTCGATCATCATAATCCCCCCCCCCAGACACTTGTACATATCTTTCCAAGAATACCACATACCGGTAGATCATATCTCTCCTTGAAGATCAAACATGTTTCCCAGCTATGGATCATCATAATCATTCCCAAGAAGGCTGGTCCTTCTTTCGATACTCATAGTCTGTCTAAGAAGCCCATTCCTCCTTTCGAACATCATAATATTTCCACAAATCGTTACATCATATATATCCATGAAGATCAACCATGTTTCCCGGCCATGGATCATCATAATCATTTCAAGAAGACTGCTCCTTCTTTCGATCATCATAATTTCTCCACAAATCGGTAGATCATATATATCCATGAAGATCAACCATGTTTCCCGGCCATGGATCATCATAATCATTTCAAGAAGACTGCTCCTTCTTTTGATCATCATAATCATTCCAAGAATCCAATTCCTCCTTTCGATCATCATAATTTCTCCACAAATCTGTAGATCATATATATCCATGAAGATCAACCATGTTTCCCGGTCATGGATCATCATAATCATTTCAAGAAGGCTGCTTCTTTTATCGATCATCATAATCATTCCAAGAATCCCATTTCTCCTTTCGATCATCATAATTTCTCCGCAAATCGGTAGATTATATATATCCATGAAGATCAACCATGTTTCCCGGTCATGGATCATCATAATCATTTCAAGAAGGCTGCTTCTTTTATCGATAATCATAATCATTCCAAGAAGCCCATTCCTCCTTTCGAACATCATAATATTTCCACAAATCGTTACATCATATATCATTTCGCTACGTTACACGATATCCTCCCCACCGTGGATCACCATAATCATTCCAAGAAAGTTCGAAGAGACCTTTTCGATGATCTTAATTTTTTCACGATACTCAATACCCCCCCCCTCCTAAAACTATCCGCGTCGATCAACATATTTTTTCACAAAGGCCAACGTTTTCGATGTGGATCATCTTAATCTTTCCACTAAGTGTATCCACCATTAGTATTATCATGTGCTTTCACGGAGCCCCACCATGGACCATCATAATTTCGACTATGTCTCATGATCAGTATCATCATAATCTTTCCATGATTTCACTCCCCTCTCCCTATGGATCTCCATATTCTACGATGCCCACCCTGTCTCCGCAGTGGTCATAACAGTGTGACCCCTTCCTTCCAAGACTTGTATTCAAAAACACTTTCCAAGAAGTAGATTACACAATATGCTTCTAACTCTTTCCAAAGCCCTCCCCGCAGTTGAGCTTCAAAGCATTTATAGATCCCCCCCCCCCGAACCACCATTCATATCATTTTTCTATCCCCTCCACCATAGTTGATCACCATAAATTTTGCAGAAAGCGCAACCCCCCCCCCCCACGTCCACCGATCATCATCACCACAAACCATGGCAACTCGTTCAACACATATTTTGTACTCAACCAAGGTCCCCCCTTTCGATCATCACAGTCTTTCCACAACTCCCTTCCCCAGGACTATCCTCTTCAACATCTATCTATTCATGGAAGCCAGTAGCTTGTAGATCATCCCCGTTCCCAAGTTCCCTCGGAGGTAAACCTTTCCAAGATCATTATGTGCTTTACGAAACCCAACACTCCTCACAATGGAACATCAAATAATTTCGATCATGTACCAATCATCCTTCCTGAAACGCAATCCTGTAACCCACAAGTATACTATCAGATACACCATGATTTTTTGATTGAATATAAAACTGTATTATGTACAAATAGCATGTATGTCTAAGACGGCGTATGACGAAAATAAAGTCCGGTGTCATAACATGAAAAACATTTTAAAAAAATAAAACAGAAATAGTGTATTATGAAGATTATGAATTTGAGGAAGGGGGTTTAGACGGGACAAAATAAAAAATTGAAGAAACTCTGGGGCCTCAGGTTATCCATGTGATTTCATAAAATTGAGGCGTACAAAAGTAGTTTCATAAAAATGTTTGTCTTAATCTCAGTTGGCAAACCTTGAGTCATGAGTTCGATTCTCACCCCGGGACAATAGGAATTTATTTATTGACTAACTCATTAAATTAAACCCTTAATCCCGCCCTATCAGAGGGTGGTAAGGTAAACATAACTCGTTCCATTTGACGTTAGCACTACAAAGTAAACGTTAATAAATAACAACAATAGAAGCATTTCCGGAGTGTTGAGCTGAACGAAATCAGTTATATAATTTTATTAATCATTTAAGATTTCTTGAATTGTTGTTCTATACATTGTATGCTTAATTTAAATATTAAGGAAGTTATTAGTGTGTTTTATTTTGTTTTCAGCCTTCAATTTTTATTTATTTGCCTATTATCTACAGTTTACCACCCTTTTCTAGCTAGGGTGGGACTAAGGAATTTATTTAATCAGTTCGTCACTAAATAAATTCCTACTGCGCAGGGCTAGAATCGAACTCGAAACTCTAGGTCTACCACATCAGATTATGACTAACGCTAACCTTCAATTAAAACCACTCTTGCTTATGGGATTTCTAATTAAAGCAATTGTTATAACGTGAGATAAATTATATAGTCGTATTTACAAAGGTTTCTCATTACGAGAGAAAAGGGTAATCAAATTTCAGATAACATTTTAAGAGTGTCTTTGGAGTAAGAATCAAATCTGCTTAGTGTACGCAGCCCCTGAGTGAAAAACTTCTCAAGTTCTGGAAGAAAGTGTAGTACTTTCTCTATGAATTCTTCAGTCACCTTTCAATAAATTTACTTCATGTTCTGCCACTTTTTATTCCGCAAATATACATGGATATAGGCAGGACTTTATGTAAAGATATTGAAAAAGCAATTATATTTTGAAGGTTAATGTATTTTTAAAAATATACATTTGGCTGTTATATACTTTTAATTAACTATACTATTGACTACTACGTACTCCAAAGTTGGTCTATGATTTTAATTCTCACATCAGTACATGACTAATTTCATCGTGCTACATCAGCATTTTAAATGCAATTATTTGTTCGTTCCCTGGTTTTTGCAGCAACCATTTTTTGTATTCATTCCAGAATACTTTTAGCAGATTTTCCTTAACCATGACACAATTTTCGAAATTTTTCTTCAAATATCCATCGATCTTACCCAGGAGATGACGAGACATTACTGTTCTAAATTATGTATGTATATGTAAGTATGTTTGTATATATGTATATGTATATATATATATATATATACACATCAATGTTTTTTAGCCATAAGGTCAGAAAAATAAAAATTCGTTCATAGAATAATTTATTTCATCCCCGACGCATCTCGAGTATACACCACTCCAATGGTTTATTTCATATTTACATAGTTTTACATCTTGCTAATATTCAACTAATTAATAGTTTCAGTTCTCCTCACAGCTGTATAATCCATTTAAAAAAAAAAATAAAAAAATAAAAAAAAAAAAAAAACAACCTTAAATATAATATAATAATATATGAAATATATTATATAATATACAACTATAATTTGTTAAAATCTTTTTAGTACGTCGTTAAACCAAATGAGCAAGGCAGATATAGTAAACAAACCTACTTCAGTTTAAACTATAATTACTAAGGCCTTTTCATTCATATATTATAATATAAGGCTTTTTTTTATTTAAAAAAAATGGAATTGATGTCTGTGGGTATAACAAAAACTTCTATTCAAAATGTTTAAAGAAATAACTCATTAAGAAGAAGTGGACACCCGAAATGCGTCGGGGATGAAATAAATGATTATATTAAGGAATTATTATTTTCCTGACCTTATGGCTAAAAAAACATTCATAAATAATAAATGGTGTATAAGTCTAGTGTATACAGGGTGTCTCAAGTTCCTATGCCACCTCCTTAAAAATCGTCTATTGTGTTAATAAAATGCGGATACTTGGAGTGCCTTAATTGTAACCCCTCAAGAATCTTTTCACTCCACATTCAACCTTATAAACCTTTTCCGGAACTTCTCCAGCGGCCATAACTTCGGAATTTCCAATGGATTGCCTTACTTTTTATGAAATGAATTTGATATTCTTGTAGAAAATCAAATTCCATAACGAGTTTATATCTTTGAATTTTTCGATTTGATGCCTCCTTTAAAATGGTCAAATCATTATTTCAGAAAGGGCACATTTTACTGAAAAATGCTGCTACATAAAAGCTATAACCAAGACAATTATCTTTGAAACAAGTCCGGAAAAAGGAATCGACTGAAATTAAAAAAAAAGTATTTAAAACGAAATAAAGAAAAAGTCCGTCACGCAGGGTCTGCGTAAACTAAGCAGATTTCCCTCCTCAAAGTTAACAATAGATAAATCTACATACTGGTTACACCACCGTGAATATTAAGTGAAAAAATACAAATGGTAATGAGAAACCTCCCGACGGGAAAAGTCTGAAATGTAAATAAGCGGGTCTACCCGCCTCACACCGGAAAGAAAAACAATTACTGAAATATATAAGAATATAACATTAAGTTTTATTAAAATCTATTTACTATATCTATAAATGTTTTTTATAATGAATCAGAATAATTTTTATCCCAATCAATCAAATTTTAGTAGTCCAAGAACTTAAGATGTGGGGGGGGGGAGTAGCTATTGCATTTTTAGCAGATTTCCCTTAAGGGAAATCAGCTATTGATGTCGTACTCATGACGCGATTTTCGAAAATTTTCTTCAAATGTCCATCGATCCTACCCCGGAGATGACAAAAATGAGGTCCGTTCAAAATTATATATATATATATATATATATATATATATATATATATATATATATATAAATGTATGTATGTGTATATTTCGTTTACTCTTTGTTAAAAGATAAAAATGAATATGACAAAAGTTACTCTAAATAACGAAATAAACAACTTTTGTTATGTTCATATTTGCCGAAAAACGAATAGAAAACGAAATACCGCTATTTTTAAATTCAGGCCTCCCTTACAACCCCCACTCCTGCCTGTCCCTAGAAATGTTGGTATGGCTTGTTATAATGAAAGCGTTAGTGCTAATACACATACGGAGTTTTATTTATTTCGGTTGAGTCTTTTGTGCCAAATGAAATTGTTGACTCCCACTATAATGTTTAGCGTATAACGCCTTTATACTTCGGTATACGACGATAGTGTATATAAAAAAAGTTTCTCTAAATAACAAAATAAACAACTTTTGTTATGTGCATGTTTGCCGAAAATGCAATAGGAAACGAAATACCGCTATTTTTAAATTCAGGCCTCCCTTAAAACCCCCACTCCTGCCCGTTCCTAGAAATGTTGGTATGGTTTGTTATAATTAAAGCGTTAGTGATAATACATAAACCGAGTTTTATTTATTTCGGTTGGATCTTTTGTCCCAAATAAAATTGCTCACTTCCGCTATAGGTTATAGCGTATATCTCGTTTATAATTCGGTATACGAAAAAAGTGTATATAACAAAAGTTACTTTAAATAACCAAACAAACAACTTTTGTTACGTTCATATTTGCCGAAAACCCAATAGGAAACGAAATATCGCTATTTTTAATTTCTGGCTTCCCTTATTACCCCCACTCCTGTTCGTCTCAGAGAATTTTAATATAGCCTAAAGTCTAAGTTGGGTTAGTAGTAATAGATATACCAAATTTCATAAAATTCGGTTCAGCCGTTTATGCGTGAAAAGGTAACAAACAAACAAACAAACAAACAAACATACAAGAAAGAAACAAAATGCAGTTATGGTGTCTATGACATGTGAAACGAAAAGTTATCGTAAAAAATCAATGTACAGACAGAGGTTACAATTTTATATATCTACTAGCTCAGATACCCGGCTTCGCCCGGGAATTGATTTGAGGCTGAATGGTGATGGCATTTTATTGGCAAGGCTTTACTTTGCACAATATTTTGACATTTACCCGTCCCAGAGTTTAGGGTTAATACCCGTTGTTGGCATTTGTTAATAATAAAATTAATTGTTTATGTAAGTCTTCACTGTCCTCCAAATTGTCATATTTCCCGTCTCTTGTGCATTATACATAGATTTCAGTTATTCCCGCTTTAGTTTATAGTGTATATCTCGTTTATACTTTGTTAAAAGACAAAAATGAATATGACTAAAGTTACTCTAAATAACAAAATTAACAACTTTTGTTATGTTCATATTTGCCGAAAAACGAATAGAAAACGAAATACCGCTATTTTTAAATTTAGGCATCCCTTACAACCCCCACTCCTGCCTGTCCCTAGAAATGATGGTATGGCTTGTTATAATGAAAGCGTTAGTGCTAATACACATACCGAGTTTTATTTATTTGAGGCTGAATACACATACCGAGTTTTATTTATTTGAGGCTGAATGGTGATGGTATTTTTTTGGCAAGGCTTTACTTTTCATAATATTTTGTCATTTCCCCGTCCCAGTGTTTAGGGTTCATACCCGTCGTTTTTGTTTTTTTTTGTAAGACTTCATTGTCCTCCAAATTGTCATATTTCCCGTCTCCTGTCTATTATGCATAGATTTCAGCTATTAAGCACAAAATATTAACATAGATTTGAATTAATTTTTCCGGGTGAGGTACCTGGTAGTTCATATTGGACAGAATTGTTGAGCATATCAATATTTCTACGCAAATTACTTTAGTTTTACTGTATATCTCGTTTATAATTCGGTATACGAAAAAAGTGTATATAACAAAAGTTACTTTAAATAACAAAATAAACATCTTTTGTTATGTTCATATTTGCCGAAAAACGAATAGAAATCGAAATACCGCTATTTTTAAATTCAGGCCTCCCTTACAACCCCCACTCCTGCCCTCTCCTAGAAATGTTGGTGTAGCTTGTTATAATAAAAGCGTTAGTGCTAATACACATACCGAGTTTTATTTAGATCGGTTGGGTCTTTTGTCCCAAATAAAATTGTTCACTTCCGCTATATGTTTTAGCGTATATCTCGTTTATAATTCGGTATACGAAAAAAGTTTATATGACAAATGTTACTCTAAATAACAAAATAAAATACTCTTGCAATGTTCATATTTGCTGAAAAACGAATAGAAATCGAAATACCGCTATTTTTAAATTCAGGCCTCCCTTAAAACCCCCACTCCTGCCCGTTCCTAGAAATGTTGGTGTAGCTTGTTATAATAAAAGCGTTAGTGCTAATACACATACCGAGTTTTATTTATTTCGGTTGGGTCTTTTGTCCCAAATAAAATTGTTCACTTCCGCTGTAGGTTTTAGCGTATATCTCGTTTATAAACCGGTATATGAAAAAAGTGTATATAACAAAAGTTACTCTAAATAACAAAATAAACAACTTTTGTTTTGTTCATATTTGACGAAAACCCAATAGGAAACGAAATATCGCTATTTTTAATTTCGGGCCTCCCTTATAACCCCCACTCCTGTTCATCTCAGAGAATTTTAATATAGCCTAAAGTCTAAGTTGGGTTAGTACTAATATACATACCAAGTTTCATAAAATTCGGTTCAGCCGTTTATGCGTGAAAAGGTAACAAACAAACAAACAAACAAATAAACAAACAAACAAACAGACACCAAAGAAACAAATTGCAGTTATGGTGTCTAGGATATGTGAAACAAAAAGTTATCGTGAAATTTCGCGAAAAAAATCAATGTACAGACAGAGGTTACAATTTTATATATATACTAGCTCAGATACCCGGCTTCGCTCGGGAATTCATTTGAGGCTGAATGGTGATGGTATTTTTTTGGCAAGGCTTTAGTTTGCACAATATTTTCACCTTTACCCGTCCCACTATTTAGGATTAAGACCCGTTGTTGGCATTTGTTAATAATAAAATTAATTTTTTATGTAAGTCTTCACTGTCCTCCAAATTGTCATATTTCCCGTCTCCTGTGCATTATGCATAGATTTCAGTTATTAAGCACAACATATTGTGGTGAAACGAAATATCACCATTTTTAATTTCAGGCCTCCCTTATAACCCCCACTCCTGCCCGTCCCTAGAAATGTTAGTATGGCTTATTATAAGGAAAGCGTTAGTGCTAATACACATACCGAGTTTTATTTATTTCGGTTGGGTCTTTTGTCCCAAATAAAATTGTTCACTTCCGCTATAGGTTTTAGCGTGTATCTCGTTTATAATACGGTATACGAAAAAAGTGTGTAAAACAGCTGAGGAAAGAAAGAGGGAGTGAGAAAGGTTCTAGATTACAGGAAGGTCTCCCCACCCGTCCCTGACGCTCCAGGTTAACCAACAGAACATGACTAACGGCTAACTCTCAATTCCGCTAACATTACCTTATATTCAGATTCTATTTTCAATTCTAATTATGTATGTTTAAATACTTTCGTTTTTTGTGAATTAATTGATGTTTTAAACACATTAAAGGGTGAAATTACTTACTTCCGATTAATTAATGTTCCAGTGAAAGACAGAGGAAGGGGGGGGGAAGTAATATACTTTGCTCCTCATGAAACAGCTGCTTGATTTTAAAAAGCTTCATACAATTGAAATGTTCTTGTTTATCGTCATGTTCATATTTGCCGAAAAACCAATAGGAAACGAAATATCGCTATATTTAATTTCAGGCTTCCCTTATAACCCCCACTCCTGCCCGTGCCTAAAAATGTTGATATGGTTTGTTATAATGAAAGCGTTAGTGCTAATCGACATACCGAGTTTTATTTATTTCGGTTGGGTCTATTGTCCCAAATAAAATTGTTCACTTCCGCTATAGATTTTAGAGTATATCTCGTTTATTATTCGGTATACGAAAAAAGTGTATATAACAAATGTTACTCTAAATAACAAAGTAAACAACTTTTGTTATGTGCATATTTGCCGAAAAACCAATAGGAAACGAAATATCGCTATTTTTAATTTCTGGCTTCCCTTATAACCCCCACTCCTGCCCGTCCCTAGAAATGTTGGTATGGCTTGTTATAATGAAACCGTTAGTGCTAATAGATATACCGAATTTTACTTAGTTCGGTTGAGTCTTTTGTGCCAAATAAAATTGAGGACTCCCACTATAGTTTTTAGCGTATAACTCATTTATACTTCCGTATACGGCAAAAGTGCATATAACAAAAGTTACTCTAAATAACAAAATAAACAACTTTTATTTTAGGCATATTTGCCGAAAAAGCAATAGGAAACGAAATATCGCTATTTTTAATTTCAGGCCTCCCTTATAACCCCCACTCCTGTTTGTCTCAGAGAATATTAGTATAGCCTAAAGTCTAAGTTGGGCTAGTAGTAATATACATACCAAGTTTCATAAAATTCGGTTCAGCCGTTTATGCGTGAAAAGGTAACAAACAAACAAACAAACAAACAAACAAACAAACAAACAAACAAACATACACGAAAGAAACAAAATGCAGTTTTGGTGTCTATGACATGTGAAACGAAAAGTTATCGTGAAATTTCGCGAAAAAAATCAATGTACAGACAGAGGTTACAATTTTATATATATATAGATATAGATATATAAAATTGTAACCTCTGTCTGTACATTGATTTTTTTTCGCGAAATTTCACGATAACTTTTCGTTTCACATGTCATAGACACCATAACTGCATTTTGTTTCTTTCGTGTATGTTTGTTTGTTTGTTTGTTTGTTACCTTTTCACGCATAAACGGCTGAACCGAATTTTATGAAACTTGGTATGTATATTACTACTAGCCCAACTTAGACTTTAGGCTATATTAAAATTCTCTGAGACTAACAGGAGTGGGGGTTATAAGGGATGCCTGAAATTAAAAATAGCAATATTTCTTTTCCTATTGGTTTTTCGGCAAATATGCACATAACAAAAGTTATTTATTTTATTATTTAGAGTAACTTTTGTTATATACACTTTTTCGTATAACGAGTTATAAACGAGATATACGCTAAAATCTATAGCGGGAATGAACAATTTTATTTGGGACAAAAGACCCAACCGAAATAAATAAAACTCGGTATGTGAATTAGTACTAACGCCTTCCTTATAATAAGCCATACAAACATTTCTAGGGACGGGCAGGAGTGGGGGTTATAAGGGAGGCCTGGAATTACCAATAGTGATATTTCGTTTCCTATTGGAGTTTTGGCAAATATGCACATAACAAAAGTTGTTTATTTTGTTATTTAGAGAAACTTTTATTATATACACTATCGTCGTCTAATGAAGTATAAACGAGATATACACTTAAAACTAGGACGGGAGCCAACAATTTTGTTGGGCACTAACGATTGAACCGAACTTAAAAAAACTCGGTATGTGAATTATCATTAATTCTTCCAAGATTATAAGCTATATTAAAATTTTTAGGTTCAAACAGGAGTGGGGGGTTGTAGAGGCGGCCTAAAAAGAAAAATAGCGATATTTCGTTTCGCATTGATTTTTCGATAAATATGCACATAACAAAAGTTGTTTATTTTGAGTAACATTTGTTGTATTCACTTTTTTTTGTAAAATGATGTAAACACGGGATATACGCTAAAACTATAGCCGGAGTAACTCATTTTATTAGTGCTTATTTAAGCGTTTTTAATGAATGCATATTATGAAAAATGATTTTGTGTTAAAGTCACATTTGATAACTCTAAATATGATTCGGATTAGTGAGGTTATATATCTCCGTCACCTCCTTCTCATTTAAGTATTTATTTTTCCTAGAGAATAACATTGTTATTTATTTCCGATAGAAATGTATACTATAAGAGCATATCCGTTATTTAATTTGTATAATGCATTATTTAAACAAAGTCATGCTGAATTGGCACAAGGAGCGATAGCGGAAGTTGTAGGGAAGCAAACTCTTTGGTTCTGCTAATATATATCTTATTTCCGATATTTTGATGTTATTGAAACAAATATGCACCATCATAACAATTAGACGTTAATGGTAAGGCCATTATGAAAAAAGACAATATCCAGTTAAACTTAATATGATTTAAAGTATTACTTATTGTGCTGGGAGGGCTACAATCTCTTCTCCTCACCCATCTCTTTGAATATAAATGAAATTATTTTTAGGGTAATACTATTATTTAATTCCGTCAGGTAGATAAATTATTAAAATAATACTCTGAATCAATAATTTAAGAAAAACATGGTGTTTAGCCCTCGTGCTGGACCGGAAGATGACAGGAGTCTAAACAGTTAATTGAGTTATCTTATTACCAGTGAAATGCTGCCATTCATGGAAGTGATTTCCACTGAGCTCTGCTATTACGCTATTACGAATATAATCTAATGTACAAAACTATGCTTAAACTACATGTGCTCGGATTGGTTTTAGCAGATTTCCCTTAAGGGAAATCAGCTATTGAGGTTGTACTCATGACGGAATTTTCGACATTTTTCTTCAAATGTCCATCGATCCTACCTAGTAGATGACGAAAATGAGGTCCGTTCAAAACTGTATATATATATATCTATATATATATATATATATATATATATATATATATATATATATATATATATATATATATATTTGTCTGTTACCGCTCTAGCGGTCGCAATTTTTGTTTGATCCTTACCAAACTTCATATTTAAGCGTTTTATGTAAAAATAAAGATCAAGTTCGTTAACGGCTGAAATCGGACCAGTGGGAGGGGGGGGTTTAGAGGGAGGATATTCGAAAATTCGAAATATCTCCGTTACTATAAGTCGGATCAAAAGATTGTATAGAACCAATCTTATTGCAAATTAAATTTACTATAAATATTGTTCTATACATTAATTCTCTATCTTGAATATTAACCGAGATATTTGCATTTGTATTCTGCGTATGGTCACCAATAGGCTATGTTCGGAGTTTCCGACGAGAGCTCTGGTGGCCGTTTCCATAACTATCGTCCCTCGTGAATAGGTTTAGAGGTTAGGTTAACTGTTTTTTGGGGCTAGAAACTACTGGGTTATTACGCCCTAAATAATGTTTTTTAGGTTTAGAGGTTTCTTACTACTACAGTTGTTATTAGGCAGATTTCTCTATTGTAAAACTTCACGTGGGAAATCAGCTTAGTTTACGCAGCCCCTGCGTGACGGACTTTTTTAACTCTCGGCTCTTGTGAAATTTCTCTATTGTAAAACTTCACGTTGGAAATCTGCTTAGCTTACGCAGCCCCTGCGTGACGGACTTTTTAACAGGAAATAAGTTTCATTATATATTTAATTGTAATAAATGCAATCCATGATTATGATTTTAAGTATTCAAAAAGGAGACTTAAGAAGTGGAAAGGGATAGATTAGGAACACATTTTTATTTATTTTTCAACAGTAAAATTTCTCATTTATAAGTCGCCTGCCTGACCCTCACGGGAAAACAATACGCCCAGACGGGAAGTGTAGTTGTAAACATTGAAGCCTTGCCCAATACTATCATCATTCAGCACACAGCAACGACGGGTATAGACCCTAAACACTGGTATGGTACGGGGAAATGTCAAAATACTGTGCAAACTATAGGCTTACCAAAAAAAATACCACATCATTCAGCCTCAAATGAATTCCCGGGCGAAGCCGGGTACCTTAGCTAGTGTATATATATATATATATATATATATATATATATATATATATATATATATATACACACAATTTTGAACAGACCTCATTTTCATCATCTCCTGGGTAGGATCGATGAACATTTGAAGAAATGTTTCGAAAATTTGGTCATGAGTACGACCTCAATAACTGATTTTCCTCGAGGGAAATTTGCTAAAATCAAAGCTGAAAACAAGAAAGTACAAATAAATTTTAATAATTGATCTACGAAAAAATGAATAGAAGGATAATTGAAGAGAATTAATAGATTAACTGGATTCTTTGGATAAAAGTTTTCGATCCGTCTAATAATAACGGAGATATTTTTAGTTATCCAATTACTCGCCCCTCTCTCAACCCTCCTATTCTACTTCCACAAATTTCAGCTATTAATGACATAAATGTTAAATCAAACTGGACTGATGAGTTGACTGAAACTTAAATGATGACGTCTCACAAAGCACTACCATGTATTTCATACAGTTTGATGAAAATTATATTTGACAATTAAGCTTCAAGTAAAGTTTTTTTATTATATAACAGAGTATTGTTTATGCATGCAGTGGCGGTTTACTGAAAGCAAAAAACTAGAAAATGCAAATATACCAGTTAATGTTCAAGATTAAGAAAAAGATGCGTGTAAAATCATTTATAGATCCATAAACGGGCTCTATACACTTTTTCTGAAAATCTTCATTGTTGACTACATCACACAACGCATTTGCATGTATTTCAGATGGTCATTGAAAACAATATTTGGTATTTATGCTTGGAATAAGGCGTTCCGTGATATGTTGGCTAATTGTTAAGTTGAGATGAATTTTGAAAGAGAGAAATAAAAACATGCAAATACTTTGGTTACTATTCAAGATAGGTAATACATGTACACAACAACGTGTATAGGGTATTAAATTTGTAATGATTGATTCTAAGCAATGCTTCGATCAGACCCAAAATAACTGAGATAATTTGAATTTTCGAAATCCCCCTCTCTAATCCTCTCATCGCAAAGAGATCAATGATCACATTTCAGCCGTGATCTTTATTTTCACATAATTTGCAATAAGAATGATTCTTTACACTTTTGCCATCTGACGTATATTAACGGAGATATTTCGAATTTTCAAAATTCTCCCCTTCAAAACCCCCTTCCCCTGGTCCGATGATCTTGATCTTTTTTTTTACATAAAACGACTAATTATCGAATTTGGTAACGATCAAACAAAAATTGCGAAAGCTAGCGTATTAACAGACATGCGCATACATATACCCACTCACACACACAAACACACACACACACACACATATATATATATACTCCTGTATGTGTTTGGGGTATTTAATAAAACATGTCGAAAATCGTAAAATTGTTTCATTAGTTACGAATACAGTTATTTTTCAGATGTCAGCTCTATCTAGCGGATCGATGGAAAACTACTCAGTTCAAGAGATACTCGATAGTGGCGTTGGGAGCTGGCGAAGTGGATTTGCTCTTTGCTCTAAAACCAGGATTAGCCTAGTCTACGCTGTGTTTTAGCCGATTCCCCTTAAGGAAAATCACCTGTTGAAGTTGTAGTCAGGACACGATTTTCGAAAAGAGTCATCAAATGCCCTTCGATCTTAAATACAAGATGAATATGTGCACTGAGGCATATCAAAATACTACCAAGCGGAAAATGAATGGGACATCAATGAAGCGAACAATAACGGAAAATAAAGGTTTTTGCATAAGCAACTACTTATACCGAAAAGATGGCCATCTGAAAAGAAATAACATACAACACAAGGTTAGTCACAAGCTGAAGAAATTTGTCCCATTCGAATGCAATCGCGGAATTGCAAAGTTGTAATTAACGAAATCTTCATGTTTTTTGGGAGCAATAGCGTGTACATTTGGGGAGAAAATCAGAAAGAGCTCCAGACACAAAAGATTAAATTAGACCTCTATTTCAAAGGTCATATACTCCAAGAAATGGATTATACTTTTCTAGACATACAGTACAGGTATGGGACCACTTGAAAGCGATAAATGTTGACGGTTATACATCTCTACAAATGTCCAATGGACCTTTTGTAAAAAAATGTAATGAAGTAAACGAAGAAATAAAAAAGTCCGTCACGCAGGGGCTGCGTAAACTAAGCAGATTTCCCCTGTGAAGTTTTACAATAGAGAAATCTGCATACTGGTAACACAACACCACCCTGATTAGATAATGAGAAATCTTTCAGTTAATTAAAATAAATACCAAACTGAAATGTCTTCTGAATTGTACTAATATTTTATATTTTAATAACTCAAATTTAATTATTCCAATAACTAAAGACGGGGGGGGGGGGGCGGATGAACAAAACGTATTTGCATAAATCTCACAAAGTAAGGAAGGTAAGGTTAAAAACGCCAGGTTAGAAGAAGCTCCGCCTGAGTCGAGAAATGACGAAGATGGCCGACATAATCCGAACTATACCCCACCACAGACTTCATAAAAATGCAAATATCTCGGTTAATATTAAAGATAGAGAATAAATGTATATAACAATATTTATAGTAAATTTAATTTGCAATAAGATTGGTTCTATACAATATTTCGATCCGATGCATAATAACGGAGATATTTTGAATTTTCGAAAATCCCCCCCTCTAAACCCCCCCTCCCTCTGGTCCGATTTCTGCCATTAACGAACTTGATCTGTCTTTTTACATAAAACGGTTAAATATCGAGTTTCGTAAAGATAAAACTAAAATTGCGACCGCTAGAGCGTTAACAGACAAATATATATATATATATATATATATATATATATATATATATATATATATATATATATATATAATTTTGAACGGACCTCATTTTCGTCATCTCCTGGGTAGGATCGATGGACATTTGAAGAAAATTTTCGAAAATCGCGTCATGAGTACGACCTCAATAGCTGATTTCCCTTAAGGGAAATCTGCTAATACGATAAAAATGGATACCTTGTACCAGCTTGGAACGACGCAAATGACATATTACGACAGGAAACCAAACCCAATTTTCAGTACATAATCCAATGCCACCAACACAACTATCAAGATTCATAATTGTTCTCATACCACTACGCAAGTAGGATGAAACTTTACTACATGCTACTTGGGAATTTTTACTAGACTTTGATCTAGTAGTACAAGTGTCAAACCCAAGGCTGCGTAACACACAGGGGGTGCTGGGTGTCCCACCTGCTGGCATAACACATTTGTGAACTAATCTCACCACATGTTCTCTATTTATATGTAACTGATGAGTAGAAGTGAACGTT
This sequence comes from Riptortus pedestris, assembly GCA_019009955.1. Classification (NCBI taxonomy): domain Eukaryota; kingdom Metazoa; phylum Arthropoda; class Insecta; order Hemiptera; family Alydidae; genus Riptortus; species Riptortus pedestris. The sequence goes on from CM032228.1 coordinate 16,251,047, forward strand.
ACTGAAGAAAAATGGTAAAAATAGTAAAGAATACCAATACAATATAGAACATTGAATTTGCAACAGCATTGATTTTAAACAATTTTCTGATCCAACATAGATATTTTCAACTTTCAAAATCCCACCCCCTCTAAACCCCTTCCCACTGGCCCGATTTCTGCATTTAGCTAACTTGATATTTAGGTTTTCATAGAGTATCTGCAACAACGACAGCGACGGCTGGAGCGCTAACAGACATATGTGTGTACCTATATATATATATATATATATATATATATATATATATATATATATATTTATATGTATGTATGTATATATAATTGTGAACCTACTTTTCATTATATCCTAGGTAGGATCGATGGACATATGAAGAAAATCGTCTCTTATGGGTACATCCTGAATGGCTGATTTCCCTTAAGGTGAAACTTTACCAAACTGGATTTTTAAACAAACGCCTTCATTAACTCACCCTCTCCACTCTATTGTACTCATTTGTTTTTTACATAGAAATAAGGAATATGTTGTGATTTGAGATTACAAGGTGTTTTACCAGCATGTGGTACATCTGCTTAGCTTACGAAGCCCCTGCGTGGCGGACGTTTTGTTCTGTATATTGCGTATTTTTATTCTTCTATTAGTAGATACATTATTCTTTTTCTTTTATAAATTTAAATGAGCAATATTCCCTATGCTTCGAAGCCCTTAAAATAAATTAATACCTTAAGAAGAAATCTGCTAAAACTACTTCAATGTCTTAATAGTGGCGCCTTAATTTTCTGAATATTCGTTTGTAAATCTCAGTGAAGCTATGCTAAGAGGTATAAATCCTTTCATCCCTGAAGATAAAGATACGTCGCTGATAAGAAAGTGAGAGTTAGATGGATATGTGGGCTGCTTCTGATCTAATCGGGTATTGTCTCAGGGCATTGTCAGTCTGGCTGTTCAGCTCAGCACGAGGTAGACTTCGCAACTCAGCAAAGTAAGTACAGACACTGTCACCACAGTCCATTCAGTGTTCATTGACTCACATATTTTGTCAAAACCATATGATGAATTTGAGTTTTCGTTTGCGAGTTTCGCTGCCGAGGAAGCATCTCAAGATATAACACTAATCCTAGAATTATACAACTCTCATACATTAATAACGACGGACACGCAAGTAAACTTAGCAGATTATCCATATGATTTATTTTTTAACTATTTAAATGAGTTCCGCAATACCGGCGATTTACTCATAATTCAATTGTGCTCAAAAAAGCGAATAGCAAAAAAATATAGAAAGAAACGGAAAAGGAGTGAACTATGGTGGTTTTTTGATACGGTTCATTGGCATACCAGTTTTATAGTTTTATATAAAACAAACAATATTGTATATGGAAACATCAGGGTGGTGAAAATAATATAATTGAAAATGTAAGTATCGACGGGAGAGAGAAAAAGAAACAAAGAAAAAATAATAATAATAATAATAATAAAATAAGGAAAAGAGAAAAACAAAGAAATGAATAAATTAAATAAGTAAAAGAGAAAACCAAGAAAAATGAACAAATAAAAAAAAGGGCGGGGAAAGGGAAACCAAAAAATAATAAAATTAAGGTGTATAGAGGCTGCTAATGTAGGAAAGAAGTGAAGACTAGTGTGTAGAAATTGTAGTTTACAGTGTGTTGTATAGATTAATGTCTTTTAGGTGCTTAATAATTGAGTCTAAGTAATTACTGTCATCGGTAAAAGTTCCTGTAAGTCATGTGGATATGAATTTTAACAATAGATAAATCTACATACTGGTGACACTTAACACCACCGTGAATATTAAGAGAGCAAATACAAATGACAATGAGAAATCTATTTTATCTTAGTTTATATTTTAATAACCTTAAACATATGAAATCATGGGGGCGGGGGATGAAATCTGCTAAAATTATGACGGCTGGAGTATATATATACAGTTTTGAACGGACCTCATTTTCGTCTTCTCTTGGGTAGAATTGACGAGGATATGAAAACATTATTCGAAAATTTCGTCGTAAGTTAAACCTCAATACTGTCACGTGAGGAGGGGGCCAGGGGTTCCTAAATCGAAAAACCCGTTCCCCAGTTTAAATTATACAATATGTAACAAGGATTGTATTTGATTTACCCTAATAAATAATTATCCTACTCATTAATAAGAATAAAATATATTTTAATTAGAAAAAATAAAGAACCAAAATATGAATGAAAGATCTCATTACAAGGAAAAATCTTTGAAGACGTGACAGTTAAAGCTTTGTTTAGGATATATATATGCAGAATTCTATAACGACCTTGTTTCGTATTCATACAATATTGGCAAGGTAAGGATTAGTAATATTTTACACTTTCGTAGACTACTCATCATTATAACTTGGATTTCAATTAATAGTAAATATGCCAATTTGGTGTTTGTGTTGAGTATTTGCAATGGCAATTGCAACTAATACTACCCGTCTTGAATATTTTCTGCCATTTCTGAATGGTATATATCGAAACAAGTCTATTTTCAGACCAACTAGCCAAAGTCTTAGTAACTGGTTACGTTGGTTATAGTAGTACGAGCTCATGGTGGTTATAACACTCCAGGTAGTGAAGAATGTAGTCCCATCAAATTGCATTTGTATTTTTAGTTATTATTTCTGTACATCAAAGGTTATGTGCCATTTAAAAAGTCAAAAATTATACAATGTCAAATAACAAAATTCAAATAAACATTTTATAATTGAACATAGTACTAATTTTTAAAAAATGGTGATGAGCATAGTTGTGAATGATTAATAGGAATTAATTGACTGAAAATGGTACATTTGCTACTGATTGTAGTTGTGTCTACCTTGAGGGTAGCTATTGATATATAAATATAAATATATATATATATATATATATATATATATATATATATATATATATATATAATATGCACATATAAAACATGTCAATTATTACAAATAAAATTAAATATCGTTCTACACCACTGATTTTATTTTTATATTTTATTTTGTAGTACATTTGAATTTTGTGTAGGTATGAGAATATGTTATCAATGTATGTGTCGTTACAAAGAGTTTCAAAATTATTTAACGGAAATTTTCGGCGTTGGAAAAAAATGTTTCAGACTGGCATTTAAATCAAGTTGATCATAATCCAAAATGTTTAAGACAGCTTTTCTGTGAAGATGAACTTCTCAAGAAGAAAAAATTTCAATCAGCGAAATAAACATCTCTGGAAATATCCCAAGCAATTCGGAAACATCGATTCAGAATGAGCTCTATGAAAATAAAACTCTTAAGGTTTGTCAGATTTACTAATTAAATTTCGTGACGATAAATACGCCTTCATTCTTGTTCTTGTCAGGCTGTCTGTCTGTTACTCAAAGACTCAAAAGTTTTCGGTGGACTTTTATATTTGTGAGTCAATTATCCCAAGTTACAACTAGGCTTTGAATTTTAACTGGTTGGGGGGAGCTTATTTTGACGAGATAACACATGAGAAAAATGTACAGAATAAATTGTGTTGAGAATAGTTATTATGGTAATAAAACGTTAATTACATTTATAAATCTTAAGTATTTACTTCCGACTTCCGGAAGCCAAAGTCTCTATTCCTCTAGCATGAATAAAACAGAGAAATAGTTTGGATATGTATTAGGAGAAACATTTATATAGCTGCTCGAAAATCTAAAAGACAGCTTACGTGGCTAGTAAAAAATAATTTTATAGGTCTACGTTTCTTACCCTCTCCGCTCAAAGCTGGTCATCGAAATTACCTGTATGTCGTCCAGTGCTTTAGAAATATGCTTAGCTTAGACAGCTCCAGGGGGGGGGGGGCTTTTCCACGCTTCAGTGAATTCGTGAAGTTCTCCTTTAATATCGTATTTAACTTTTTTTTGGCTGTATTTTATCTGTTATAAATAACTTTTCCTACAAGCTGAATGGAATTAGGAAATGTCTCATCAGGAGATAGGCAGCTTTCGTTGCACTCAAGGTAAGACCTAAGACTAACTCCTATATAGTAAAAATAAAATGCATATTTGGCAATTAAGTTCAACCTTTGGGTTCTAAGAGATGTCAACAGGTTTTTAGCAGATTTTCATCTAAAAAATCTACCATTTAAAACTTTCAAAAGTCGTTTTCATATTAACTGGAGGAAAGGCGTCTCCTTCAAGAGATTAGACGGTACCTTATATAAGTTGTAGGAAGGTACCTCCTGCAAGGCATAGGAAGGGACAACAACCAAGATTTTCCAAGGAGCTTTCTCCAAGGGATAGGAAGATGTAACTTCTCCATATGATATGAAAGTGTGCTTCCTTTAAGGGATAGGAAGTACATCCTCCAAGGGATGAGAAGGCACCACATATAGTTCCACGGCAGTGTTTGTTGGAAGTGAAGAATGTTTACTTGGAGAGAGAGAAAAAACGTCCAATTCTTCACAATTTGTTTATTTCAGCGCTAAGCGCTTTCAAAGACTAATGTCTCCATCTTCAGAGCTACTTGCATGCGCTCATCGGGAAAGACAGCAAGCGACCCTTCAGCGAGTCGCTTGCTGTCTTTACCAATGAGCGCATGCAAGTAGCTCTGAAGATGGAGACATTAGTCTTTGAAAGCGCTTAGCGCTGAAATAAACAAATTGTGCACCACATATAAGTTGTAGGAAGGTACCTCCTGCAAGGTATAGGAAGAGATATCAACCAAGATTCTCAAAGGAGCCTTCTCCAAAAGATAGGAATATGTTACTTCTCCAAATGATATGAATGTGTACCTCTAAGGGATAGGAGATACATCCTCCAAGGGATGAGGCAGCATCACATGTAAGTTGTAGGACGGTAATTCGTTCAAGGTATAGGAAGGTACTTCTTCATTGGATAAGATGGCTATTCATAAAAATGGTTGGAAGATGCCTCACCCAAGGTATGATTGAAATTTGCAACAAAAAAAAACTGTACTCTCTTAACCTTAGAGAAATGAATTCCTTGAAAAAATAAAGATCCTGTTTATACCTAAGATAGTGGGTATTAAGATATGAGTTGACATAACGTGAGTTGTTCTATTTGATGATGCGATAACAGAAAACTGCCTCATATTTCGTTGCCTATTTCAGTTCTTATTGAATATTTACTGTCATGACTCAGTCTCCCTCCTCCACGAAAACTACAGTTTCCCCATTATTCGGCCACGGCCTTCAGTACTAGTTGGGCTTGTTTCTGATAGTGTCATTGCTGTCTCGAACCCCAGCTGACGTGATTCGTGTACGGATGGATTTGTTGTGATGTCACGGAATGTCTAGTCGTGCGAAGGTTGGGCTCCAGTTGACAGCTACAAGCTAACATCACATCATCCGCCCTATATTTGCCAATGTAAGTACGATTTCTATAATATAGATAGAAATACAATAAGAACGTAAAATATATGAAGCTAGGGTTTACTCTTTTTTACGGATGCAGATATATAAGTGGAATAACGTTTATCTACAATTATTCAAGGATAATAGTAATTATAACTTGATAATAGTAATTACTAAACTGGGTGAAGGGCATGAAATTGAAAGGCAATAATGCTCAGGAGCGCAACTCACTTTTACTCCAAATGGCAGAATAAGGAGTTCCATGGCCGGCTCGTAGAATAGAAGATAGATAATGTAATCTCTGTGACATGTCTTAAGTCAGGAGAACTATTCTCAGAAACAAAACGGTTAGTTATAACTAACAAGGACTAATATATTTCTAGTCAATCTTATAGATACCACGTACTAAAAGGCAAAATTATTATTATATATTAATATCCACTTTTTGCTACTAACGCTATTTAGGGCGGGAGGGGGGCTAAATATAGATCACCAACCTTTTCTAGCCAGGGTGGGACTAAGGATTCTATTTCGTCATTAAATAAATTCGTATTGCCCAGGCAGAAATCGAACTCGCTCACTCTAGGTTTATCATGTGAATTACGGCCCCACGCTTTCGATAATGCACAAATTTCGATATTTACACATAACTCTTTGTAAACATTATTTAGATTGTAAATACTAAATTGGTTTTAAATTATTTATTAACGTCCCTTTTTGTAACTAAGGCTAATTGGGACGGGTTCTGTACAGGTTACCACCCTTTTCTAGCCAGGGTGGTACTAAGGATTTTTTTAATGAATTCCGTAACTAAATAAATTCCTATTGCCCAGGCGGGAATCGAACTCGCCGCTATAGGTTTACCATGTGAGATTGAGGTCAACGCTTTAACTCACATGGCTAACCTGAGCCCCATTGTAAATATTATAAAAACAATAAAAATAAATAATAAATAAAACATATGTAAACATTACATATGTGTGTAAACAGTAGGTATAGAACTACAAAAAAGTGTCCAATTCTTGCATAAATGCATTAAATCCCTTGATGTATGTAAGTTATATAAACCGGCCTGCCATGTTCCGTTTTGTAAGGTAATGTACTTGATGAGTTTTGTTCTTAGTCCGTCAAGTAATGTACAGTCATATAAGAGGTGGTCGGTCACGTCTGTTCAGTCTCATTGTCACATTTGCAGGTAGTTTGCGTTTGGTAGTTAAAATTTGTACAACCAGTCTTTTCCATGTCCTGATATATATTGTATTAGTTTAGAATTAGTAAGTTTTATTTTTTGAGTCTGGTATATAGTTGGTGTGTACTTATAAAGTTGTTGTCCATCTTTCGTCCCATTTTTTATAAGATTCGTGTCTTAAAACTGTTTTAATGGTCTGTTTAGTCATTTTAGAAATAAATATGTAATAGGTATTGATTCGTCTCTTGAGGCAGTAGTTGCCAGTAAGTCTGCTGTCTCATTTCCTAAATTTCCTGATTGTCCTTTAATCCATGCTATTGCCACTATTACATTTTTCTGTCCACATAATGTGATTAGTTAACTGATCTGTTCACTCTGACGTTATGATTTTAGCAGATTTCTCTTAAGGGAAATCAGCTATTGAGGTCATACTCAGAATAATTTTCTTCAAATGTTCATCGATCCTAGCCAGGAGATGACGAAAATGAGGTCCTTTCAAAATTATATATATACATATATATCTTTGTCTGTTAACGCTCAACCGGTCGCAATTTTTGCTTGATCGTTACCAAACTCGATATTTAAACGTTTTATTTTAAATTAAAGACCAAATTCGTTAATGGCTGAAATCGGAAATATCCCCGTTACTATACCTCGGATCGAAAAATTGAATAGAACCAATCTTATTGCAATTAAAATGTACTACAAATATTTTCATATACATTTATGCTCTATCTTGAATATTCACCGATATTTGCATTTTTCAGTTTTCAACCTTAACCCCCCTCTTCTACTCATGTTACATAAACAACACTCTGTTATATAATAAACCACATTATTTGAAGCTTAAAAACGAAATATTGTTTTCAAGAAACCTTTATGGTTTGAGATACATGCAAATATATTCTGGCGCCCCCCCCCCCATCTTAAGTTCTTGGACTACTAAAATTTGATTTATTGAGATAAAAATTGTTCTGATTAATTATAAATTACACTACTAGATGTAGTAAATAGTTTTTAATAAAATTAATTTATTATATTCTGATACGATTCAGTTATTGTTTTTCTTTCCGGTGTGCCGTTGGCAGATCTCTTTGTTTAGTTTTGAGAAGCTTTTTGCCGGGAGGGGAAAGATTTCTTATTACTGTTGGTATTTATTTACTTAATATTCACGGTGGTGTGTTAGCAGTTTGTAGGTTTATTAATTATTAAAGTTCACGAGAGAAATCAGCTTAGTTTACGCAGCTCCTGCGTGAAGGACTTTAATTTGTTATTGTAAATTCGGTCAATGTATTTACAAAATCTCTCTGTCACTTGAAATTTCGTGGTGTTTTCAGTGCCTTAGTAATTGCTTGGTTGTATGTGCATAATGTTGATAATCTGTATTGTCCTGTCTGTATAATATTGTCGTCTTTTTAAATGATGTATGCACACCCAACACCATCATCAATCCACTTCCATCAGTGTATATAGATAGGTCTACCTTATGTCTAGATTGTCTAATGGTGTAATGTAATCCTTTGAGTGTAAGTATGTCGAAAGTCTTCTTCTTTTTCGTATGTTATAATGTGAAGTCTTGCGGGATTTCGTTTAATTTCAATAACGTAGGGTTACAATATTTTCAGGCGTACAATAATGTTATAAGAATACCCAACAAGGCCATAGCTACTAAATTCGGCATGTTGAATTTCGAGGACCTATATTAATATCACCGCCACTCTCAAAATTTGTTTGAAAAGATAATGTACACAGTTTGTAGGATGAAGCAATATGATGGATCGCACTGGCCTTCACGATATAGCAGATATTTTTGTCTATAACATTGTGGGAGAAAAAAAAATCACCTGACATCATTCATACCGCTGACCCAAATTATGAGAATGTTTAAGTCTTGCCCCGAGAAAATAAGAAAAGTCCGTGACGCAAGGGCTACGTAAACTTAGCAGATTTCTCACCTGATGGCATGACTCACTACTGAGGTGATATCACCATACATTCTCGAAACAAATAAAATGCGAAATTGATTAATATTTGAGTTACGACGAAATCTATAGACCAACAATTGTAGAGCATATAGTTTAACAAGATTGTTCTATAATATTAGAAGATTTACCTTAAGGGAAATCAGCTATTGAGGTTGTACGCATGATACGATTTTCGAAATTTTTCTTCAAATGTCCATCGATCCTACCCAGGAGATGACGAAAATGAGGTCCGTTCAAAACTGTATATATCTATCTATCTATCTATCTATCTATCTATATATATATATATATATATATATATATATATATATATATATATATATATATATATATATATATTTATATCTCTGTTACCGCTCTAGCGGTCGCAATTTTTGTCTTATCGTTACGAAACTTGATATATAATTGTTTTATGTAAAAAGAAAGATCAAGTTCGTTAACGGCTCAAATCGGACCAGGGAGAGGGGGGTTTAAAGAGGGAGAATTTCTAAAATTCTTAATATCTCTGTTAATATGCGTCAAATCGAAAAATTATATAGAACCAATCTTATTGCAAAAGTAATGTTCTATAAATGTTGTTATATACATTTCTCACTATCTTGATTATTATTAGTTTTCGGTCTTCAGTAAACATATTAATTAACAATATTCTATTATGTTATGAAGCACTTTGTTTGAAGCTTAAATACCAAATATTGTTCTCATTGAACTTTTAAGTTTTGAAATAAATGCAAATATAGGCGCACGTGGAAAATCTACTTAGTCAACGCAACCCTTGCGTGACGGACTTTATTTTTTCATAGGACTCATAATAACGGAAATATGTTGATATATCTAATACACCCACCTCTAAATTCCTCTATTCCTGACCCGATTTCAGCCTTTAACGATTATTAATTCGTTGAAATTGTTGAATGAAACGATTAAATATCGAGTATGTTATACATTTAAGAACGTACACTATTCATGTAATCATCACACAACATATATGCAGCTATCTCAGACAGTTTTTAAGCTTCCAATAAAGTGGTTCATGATATGAAGCTGTTAAGCTAATTGATAGATAACTTAAGGTGAAGTTAATAAAACTCTGAAAACTAAGAAAGGTCCGTCACGCAGGGGTTGCGTAAACTAAGCAGATTTCCCACGTGAAGTTTTACAATAGAGAAATCTGCCTAATAACAACTGTAGTAGTAAGAAACCTCTAAACCTAAAACATTATTTAGGGCGTAATAACCCAGTAGTTTCTAGCCCCAAAAACAGTTAACCTAACCTCTAAACCTACTCACGAGGGACGAATAGTTGAGGAAACGCCCGCCAGAGCTCTCGGCGGAAAGTCCGAACATAGCCTACTGGTGACCACACGCAGAATACAAATGCAAATATCTCGGTTAATATTCAAGATACAGAATAAATGAATAGAACAATATTTATAGTAAATTGAATTTGCAATAAGATTTATTCTATACAATTTTTCGATCCGACGCATAATAACGGAGATATTTTGAATTTTCAAAGATTCCCCCTCTAAACCCCCCCTCCCACTGGTCCGATTGAAGCCATTAACGAACTTGATCTTCCTTTTTACAAAAAACGATTAAATTCCGAGTTTGGTAACGATCAAATAAAAATTGCGACCGCTAGAGCGTTAACAAACAAATATATATATATATATATATATATATATATATATATATATATATATATATATATATATATATATATAATTTTGAAGGGACCTCATTTTCGTCATCTCCTGAGTAGAACCGATGGACGTTTGAAGAAATTTTTCGAAACTCGCATCATGGACCTCAATAGCTGATGTCCCTTAACGGAAATCTGCTAAAAAACAAATAACTCAGTTAATATTGAAGATAGAAAAAAACATTGCATATAATAGCACTTACAGGACATTAGTATTTATACTAAGATTGGTTCTATACAATTTTTCGATCCGACATATAATTCGTAAACGAAATTGACTTTTAGTATTAAATAAATCATAGAACTATCGAGTCTGGCACAAATCAAAATAACATTGCGACCGCCAGAGGCTAACAGACCTATATATATATATATATATATATATATATATATATATATATATATATATATATATATATGTGGTGTGTTGTTCTTTTTGGAGTTTTGGTCAATGTTGGTGAAATGAATCTTAGTTTATGCCGATATTTCGAGAATCTTTATTTTCTCTTCTTCAGGGCTGTAAAATTACATGTACTACATTATAATATTGCACATTGTTGTTATACATTGTTGTAAAAGGGTGTTTTTTCTTTATTATTACTTACCAAGACTAAATATATCTATAGACTATTATACATTCTTATTGCACTATGACTAGGGTTATAGTAACCTTCCTTGTTTTGTTTACATAGCAGGGTCACAGCCTTTTGTATGTTTTATATATTTATAGTATGGTGTATTTGTTTGTTAAACTATATTATAATTATTGTACTGTAGATCTTATATTATTTTACAATGGTTATTGCTATGCACTATCTCAATTATTGCTATGTTTTGTTAAATCTGTGTTATTGCACACTTACCACTATGTTATTGCAACTTATATTATTTTACAATAATTATTGCTATGCACTATTACAATCATTGTCATGTTATTTTAAATTATAATTATTGTTGTGTTATGTTAAAGTTATTCCTATGTTGTATTTATGTTGCTATTTTTATTCTTATATTTATTATGTTATAACAACCATTCCTGTGTGTTACTAAAATCATTGTTATGCCTATATTAAAGCTATTCTTATGTTGCATTATTATTATTATTATTCTATTATGTATCTACAGTATTATTATTCTATTATGTTACAGTTATTAATGCTGTTTGTAGTTATATTTTTATTAGAGCCACCTTCTTGATGTATTAAATCTATTAAGTTATAATATGTTACAGCTGTTATAGTATTATATATATATATATATATATATATATATATATATATATATATACACACATTTATAATAATAATGATATGGGTATTATATATAATGTGGTGTTATGGGGTGCTCGAGTGTTATGTATGTGAATATATGTATGGATATGAATATTGTATAGTGTTGAGGTGTGTTTATGGTATTATGTTGCAGTATATGGTGCTGAGTTTGTCAATGTCTGTCTTTTTTTTGCATGTGTTTTTGTGTTGGGCTATGTATAGCATTTCCTTAAACATTCTTTTGGATTTGTTGGGTTCTATGTCTAGTATTTGTGTTTCGTTGTATTTGAAGTGGTGGTCATTGTTGATGCTGTGTTGGGCCAATGCACTGTTTAGTTTGTTTATTTTTATATCAGATTTGTGGCCTGTTATTCTGTTGGTGATAACATGACAATGATTGTAATAGTGCATAGCAATAATTATTGTAAAATAATATAAGTTGCAATAACATAGTGGTAAGTGGCAATAACATAGATTTAACAAAACATAGCAATAATTGAAATAGTGCATAGCAATAACCATTGTAAAATAATATAAGAACTACAGTACAACAATTATAATATAGTTTAACAAACAAATACACCATACTATAAATATATAAAACATACAAAAGGCTGTGACCCTGCTGTGTAAACAAAACAAGGAAGGTTGCTATAACCCTAGTCATAGTGCAATAAGAATGTATAATAGTCTATAGATATATTTAGTCTTGGTAAGTAATAATAAAGAAAAAACACCCTTTTACAACAGTGTATAACAACAATGTGCAATATTATAATGTAGTACATGTGATTTTACAGTCCTGAAGAAGAGAAAATAAAGATTCTCGAAATATCGGCATAAACTAAGATTCATTTCACCAACATTGACCAAAACTCCGAAAAGAACAACACACCACATATAAATACAACCTGGTCGAAAACATCAGCACAATTATAATATATAATTTTGAAAGGACCTCATTTTCGTGATCTACTAGGTATGATCGATGGGCATTTAATGATTTATTTACTAAGTTGTCGCAATTTTAGCGATTCGCACTTACTCATAAAACTAAAACGTGGTATAGCCACCTTATTATAAAAGAAAAATATGTTAAAATGTCTACTGTCGAATGTCGCAGGGCACGATTACATATTCTCCAGTGGATATTAATGGTAGTAGATTCTAATTCTTTAAGTCTAAGATTCTAATTCTTCGATAAACGTTTAAATGTAGTTGAAAAGATGTGTCTGTTGGAGGTGTTTCACGATTGTCGCGATGTTGTCAATGGACTGTTGTCGTGTAGCAGTTCTGATAGGTTTGTGGGTAAGTTCTTGTCGGTTATTAGTCTGCAGTCTGTAAGTAAGTGTTTGATAGTCAGTTGTGTATTGCACAGTGTACATAATGGTGGGTCAGTCCTAGTCATCAGGTGTCCGCGTGTTGCTGTGTGAATGACCATGTCTCAAACGCGATATGAAATATTTTGAAAATCGTGTCATGAGTAGAACCTCAATAGCTGATTTCCCTTAATTAACGACTTTATTCGAAGAGTAAATATTAAATATTGTCTTCATTGAAAATTTCTTTGTGAGATTCAAATAAATACGAAGTATGATGAGGTTTTCATTTAAGACTTTCCGGTCTTGCCTCGAAAATGTTTATTACATCTATACCATACTCAACATTGAATCGTTTAATTCAACTATGTTGTTCATATTTGTTAATGATTGACATCGTACAAGAAATAAGGAGGGGGGGGGTCGAAATTTCAAAAGATATCCTCTTTTATGAGACGGTTGTAAACATTCCACAGAACGAATCTTCTTAAGCTATTGACATTCTAAAGCTGTTGTTGTGTACATTTGTTTGTAACTCATATATTAAGAGCGTTATTAGAATTTTCATGATTTAAGCATTCTGTATATTCTACTTCTACTCATCGGATTTTGACTAATAAATAGAGAATATATGGTGAGTTGAGATTAGTCCAGTATCATACCAGGACGTGTTAAATCGGCTTAGTTTACGCAGCCCCTGCGTGATGGACGTTTATAGGATATTGGTCTTCCAAAACGAAAGTACGAAAGTATATTGATCTACAGGAATTAAAGCTTTATTTGTTTTTTTTAAATTAATTTCATACTGGAATCAAATCTAAATACAGGAATGTACAACTCGAACATAATGTTCTTCAAGTCGTTCCAGACAGAAGTGTGATGTAGGAGTACGTGGCCTGCAGGACCTGAAGATATTAAACCAATGTTTAAAACCATAAAAATTACATTTGCATGTTATTATATAAATAAATATAATTAATCTACAGGAAGAAATGAGAATCATTTATAAGAGTAAAATTAATAAGTTATTACAATAAACGCCGTACACATTCTCGCTATGAACTGAATAAGAGTTGCACTTACAGCATGATATGACAGATCCATCTATACATGGTAGAATACCACATTATTGCAGAACCTTCAAGTTGATAAGTCAAAGTTACAGTGGGAAGTTTGTGCAGTTGCTATGTCATAAACACTGAAAATTTCATTAACTCATTGTTTGATATTTGACTATAAATATTCCAAAACACATAAATTTATAAATTAGTAAAATTGACAAAACAAAAGTAGGGAACTTTGTCTTTTTACTGTTGTGGAAAGAATGTGTCTACAACGAAGGTGTATATATATTCATTGTAGAAACATTGTACAGTTACTAAGCAATTATTATTGATGAATGAATGTACACATGTATGTCATTCATTATTAATGTGGTGATATTGATCAGATGCACACCAATAACCATTGTACCGTTGCCTAGAGATTTTCAATTGCATGAAGATTGTGCAGTAACTGCAACAGTGTTATTGCTTGAAGATTGTGTAATGAAAGGCAATATCGTTGTTGGAAGATCGAGCAGTAACTATGCCATTATCATAACGAGAAGCAACAATGCCATAAAAGCAACAATTTTACACAATGGTATTGCGTTATATACCATTGTGTAAAATTGTAGCTTTTCTTTGTCAAAATTCTGCAATAGCTTAACCGTTATTCCTCTAATGTTTTTATATATTCACCATAGTTTAATTTCAAGAGCCACCAATAAAAACAGCTTTATTTTCCCCTTTACTTTATTCACAATGTCTCCTAATGTTTCGTGGCTTACATGTCACCTCTTCGGGGGCCATTCCTTGACAACAAATAATAACATTAATTTTTAAAAGGTCCGTCACGCAGGGGCTGCGTAAACTAAGCAGATTTCCCACGTGATGTATTACAACTGAGAAAATTCACGAGAGCCAAGCAGTTAATGAAACGGCCGAACTAGCTTTTGGCGGGAGTCACTTCGTCCGTTAGCCGCCCAGATTTATTAAAAATGCAAATATCTTGGTTAATATTCAAGATAGAGAATAAATGTATATAACAATATTTATAGTAAATGTAATTTGTAATAATGATTCTGTACAATTTTTCGATTCGACGTATAGTAACGGAGATATTTCGAATTTTAGAAAATCCTCCTCTCTAAACCCCCCCTCCCACTGGTCCGATTTCAGCGGTTAACGAACTTGATCTTTCTTTTTACATAAAACGACTAAATATCGAGTTTGGTAACGATAAAAAAAAAATTGCGACCGCTAGAGTGGTAACAGACAAATATATGTATATATATATATATATATATATATATATATATATATATATATATATACAGTTTTGAACGGACCTCATTTTCGTCATCTACTAGGTAGGATCGATGGACATTTGAAGAAATTTTCGAAAATTCCATCATGAGTACAACCTCAATAGCTGATTTCCCTTAAGGGAAATCTGCTAAAAGTAGTGATAAATGATTGCTAAATACCACATTAATAAGTGTGTACTGAAATAACGACCCTCCCGCACTTCGGAGGTCGTTGAAAATAAGTTTCCCGAAGCAGGTTAAGCCAGTTGACTATAGATCGACTATTTTCACGCCATGAACTCGATTATTGGCCGTCATAATTTTTAATCGATTATTTTCAGGTAACACGTAGTAGAACATATATGATTACCATATTTCAGTTCAATTTAAATTTAATTAATATATTATTTTTGAACATAATTATGAATGCGGTATGTAGCTGTGAATTATCACTGTTTTGTTTTTTTAATTACATTGTTCTATTTTTTGTAAAGGATTGACCCCTGAAGAGGTGATATGTAAGCCACGAAACATAGAAGGCAATGTGAATAAAGCTCGCTGGGGTCTTTTTAACAGTAAACCTTGCCATTAAACTATCATTAACCATCATTATAACTAGAAGTTTGCGCAGTGAATCAACAGGTTTGTTATTGTATAATTACCCTGGCCAGCTGTTCCATATTAAATCCCACCAGATGGGCGTATTCCAGGTCGAGTGGTCGCGATGCTTGAAGCATGAGAAAGTTAAGCATTTTCTTTTCAGGCTTGCTCATATCGTACCATTGGTTCTGATAAGCTGCTTCGAACACTTCCTCGCTCTAATGAAAAACAAACGGAACATTACTATTCAAATTTTATGGCATCTAGAAATAAAGAAAGGTTCTTGTGAATGGGCAAACATTGGTTGCTGCACTTAGGGATGGCAAAACGGGACCCTGGTTTCGATAACTGTTTGTGTGTCGAATTCTTGATTAACCCCGACAAATGTTTCTACTAACTTTCAGGTACGCTAACAAAATATGCGCCAAAGAAGAGGGGATTTGAGATTAAAACTACGATATTTTATTTTCAGCTCGTCTTTTGATATACTTTTTACTATATGCCTCTATTTAACAGAGTACACCTCCACATGGAGTTTTTATATTTAATTAGTGCAAATAGTCTCTTTTATTTTATATGATTTAGGCTAGAGAAATCCGAAATTATTTTGATTTAAGATGACTAGAAATATGATTTTTTGACTATAAACCACCTTATTTTAAATGGGTCCTCAATGGTTTCCATTCGCATTCTGATTCTTAGCTAAATTTTATGAACAAACCTTTTCACTTGAAATTTTATCTTAAGTATATCATACTTTTACACTTAACACCACCGTAAATATTAAGTGAACAAATACAAAAGACAATGAGAAATTTTTCTGTCAATTTACATTTTAATGACCTCTACAACGGAAAACGTCTGAATTGTAAACAAACCTGTCTCAGCTGAAAGATAGAAATACTTTTGACCGGATAGAAAAACAATTACTGAGATGAATTTGAATGGAATTAGTTGATTTTATTGAAAACTATTTCTATATCTGTTACAGCAATTTATAATGAGCAAGAATAATTTTGATCTCAATTACTCTAATTTTAGTAATTCATGAACAATCGAGGGGTGTCATGAGAATGCATGTCTCAACTACATAATATGAACACAATATTTGGACTTTCAGTTTGAAATAAGACGGTTCATGATATCTTGGCTTATTCATATCGTGCGATTACAAAGAAGGTGGGATTATTGAAGGCAGAAAATTAAAAAAAAATGCAAATATCTCGGTTAATATTTGAGATAGAGAAAGAAAGAATATAACAACATTTATAGATCATTTAATTTTCAATAAGATTGGAAATGTGCAATTTTTCAATCCGACTTATAGTAACGGAAATATTTCAAATTTTCGAAATTCCCCCTCCCACCTGTACGATTTCTGCTATAAACGAACTTGATCTTTCTTTTAACATAAAACGATTAAATATCGCGTTTGGTAAGGATCAAACCAAAGATTGCGACTTCTAAAGCGTTAACAGACGCGTATATTATGTATATATCAGCATCGGATTGATAGAGTTTCTCTGATTCAACAATAGATGGTGTGGGAATGCTATGTTCTGAAAGGGCGCCGTCTTGATGAACTGACGTCTTGCGGTTCGGGATTGGAGTGGGGCTATAGCTAAATTAAAATAAAAACATAAGCGTTCTAGAAGCAACTATGGAAGTTCTAAATGAGGTAATTGAAAGTCTTATGGAGGACCGTGAAAAAAGGGGGCTGAAACTTCTGGGGCGTATCATAGAGGATACAGGAAGAGGAAGAGGAAGACCTTGAAAATCCTGTTTTGAAAACATCGAACATCTTATGGATTTGGGGTGATAATAAGTAATATAAAATGAGCAGCTTCCGATAGAACACAATGGTCCCAACTACAAGGCGTTGACTTTAGATCATAATGATTTTGTATATATGTAGTTTACCTACCACTATATGTATAGTTTAATTACCATTTTTGTGATAATGTGTCCGCAGTAACATATCACAACAGTTGCTTGAAAGGTAGCTATGGAAAACAAAGCAGTTTCTATTGCATGAAAGTCTCCATTCTTCACCTCCTGAAACAAAGTTAGTCATTATTAGTGTTTGCCTCTATATCATGAAAAACACAAGAGCTCTTGAAGCCACAATAAACAAATATTTCTACGTTCATTACAAAAATAGTAAACGTTGATTATGAGGGTTCTTTTGGATTGCAAAATTAAACACACGAACTTTAGCGTTTTTATCGCAGCACAATTTATTTGATGATGCACTGCACGCTTTTTCACACTTGGTAAAATATTCTGTACGACCAATCACAATATGCACTGATAACTTCACTTTTTTATTGACAGTACAATATAACTCACGATCACACGAATTAATTTCCCATAAGTTAATAAGTTCTTTCTATTTCGTATTGGATAAATGATTCTATTTCCTCTAAAATGCTCACGTTTGGAAAAGAAGTTATATTCTTGGCATCATTGACGACTCGTATGGTTTATTGAAAATAGGTGATAAGCAGAAGATGATACAAAAAAGAAGATACTTCTTAGCCATAAATAGTAAACTGTTCATACTTACAGAGACAAGGAGGAATCCTCTTGGACTAAGTTGTATTGCAGAGCAGAGGACTTCTAGTGCCATCTGTCCGGAAAACATCTCCTTCACGTCCCGAACATAGCTGCGGGCAAAAGTGAAACTGTTTATATATATATATATATATATATATATATATATATATATATATATCCTTTGAGAAGACTATTATTAGTGTTATTAAGTATTGCTACTATGGATTATTGGGACGGGTTATCTACAGGTTGCCACCCTTTTCTAGCCAGGCTGGGACTGAGGACTTTATTTAACAGTTTATCACTAAATAAATTCCTATTGCCCAGGTGGCTATAGAATTGTTTAACCCAAACAATTCTAAGTAATATAAAATACTACTAGCACGCAGTAATAACATAATTTATTTTTAAATCAATATGAAAGTTAAAATATTCCCAGGAGTATATCGCCATAGATCCTAAAACCAATAAATAATTTAATTCCAGAACTCAATAATGACTGAATAATTTCGGGAAGTCTGCGCAAAATTTCTCACCTGGCCAGAGCAATATAGCCACAAATCATCTGTCCTCACTGATTCTAGCAGTTAGACCAGATGTAAACTGAAGATACATTTTCAAACCATCGAGTACCCTCGACGAAGTCCGAGGGATGCACTCGAAGCCGTCGTTTCTACAGCTATGGTAATTTTTGAGTCGTCCACCAGAGATTTTGCTGCGCTTTTCACAGTCCCAGGTCCCAGTGCCATACTTAGCTCGCTGATTACAGTTGACAGTCCGATGTTGGAACCTGATCATCAAAACTAGGTAGCCTGAGTTAAGCCTGAAGAATCGCCCTTTCACACTCAAAACTCCTTCCGAGCCCGAAAATAGTGACAACCGGTATCTGATACTGGTTTTCCTTCCACCATCGTTTCCCCGACAGAAAAATCTGAGTCGCCGATAACTTGTCCAACTGAGACTGTCAAGATTTATAACAGAAATTTAATTCAGTAGCTTAAGAGCTTCACCAGCAAGAGAATCTAGTGTCTTTAGGATAATCTCAACTTTCCGTTTTATTTCCTTCGTAACAATACTAACTTCGGCTCTTCTTCCATCTCCTAATTTGGACCAAATTGAACTGGCACTGTTCTGAAGTCTCCAGAAAATCCAACCTAGAAAGCCACAACCTCTCCGTCCATACCTCATTTCCATGCAACAGGAATCCTGCACCTTTGAGAGGCAAGCTTTGAAACTACCATATTGTGCCTCCTCTCCTGGTTTCCTATTCACCCTCGAACCGTGAGTGAGTGCGACAAATATATCCTTAATGCCTGCTTCACCATTCTCCATAATTGCAAATCTATCAATGCTTCTTGCAACTCCAAATGCGGGGCCAATATCAGGGAGGACAAAGGGAACAATAAAATAGAGGGGGGAGACAATAAAAAATTACTAATTTCTCCGTAACGGTTAGAGATACAAAAAATTCAAATAAGACCTTTTTTGTGGCTTAAAAAGAAGTACATGTTTTTTTAATCCGATACATTACGACGGAGATGTCGCACCCATTTTCACTTATGTAATTGAGTTGTTAAACAGGCCCTTAAATATAATATGTAATTTATAATTTTATTTTAGTATACAAAGGTTTCTTACTTTATGGAAAATAGAGGATTGATAGTGAGATGAGTTCAGTAGTGCAATTTGGAAATGTGCTTAGTGGACTCTCTCTTAATACATATACTTATTTCACATCATTAATTGCTTTACAAATTGTTGTCTTACCTAATTATTTTCTGGTGCATAATGACGCATTCCCTGACGTGAAGGTTTCGAGACTTGAGCATCCGAGCGAGTCCGACCAAATTGGCTTTGGCTACCAGCGAGCAGACGACCATGGGCACATTGACCACGGAGAACATCCACAAAGCTACCAACATCTCCAAGAACTCGACGGTCCAGATAGACCAGTAATAGTCGTCACCAAGGACTGCACGGAGAGGACTCCACAAGCAGAACAAGCTCTTCCATTGTGAGCGATCTGTCATAGAGTTCCGGACGAGAGAAGCCACGACTGACACCAGGCATGGAGTCACGAAAAGGAAAAACAGAACGAAATTAATTTTACGCCTTGAAGCACTGAAATAGAAAAGAAACAGAAATTAGTTACTCTGGAGTTCTAAGGTGGCTTGATTTAGGGAATATATTTCAGTTTCCAATCATATTCCTGTCAAATATCCTACATCTTTCCGAAATCAATCACGGCTTATCCCAGTTAGCTGGACGGTAGAGGAACCAATTGATCAGGATCAATAAAAACGTCTTGTCCTCTACAATTGCTTATGCAGGTTGCACTTTCAGAGACCAACCTCTAAGATCAGTATCTGCTGATTACAGAAGTGTAGCCTGCCCAAAAAAGCAGCCGGGCAATACTAAAACTTTAAATGTTACCTAATGGAAGATGATGGTTCAAACTAGACCCTCAGCTAGTAATGACTGCATCTATCAATAGTCTTGTCAAAAGTCCTATACTGGCTGAACCAAGCCACTACTTGATATTGCCAGCAGCTTCTGTCCTGATTACCTTATCTGCTGCAAAGTCTTGGCGTTCCTCTCATCCTCCCGCCTTGGCCATCAGTCAGGAATGACTCCATCCATCAATAGTCTTGTCAAAATTGTTATACTAGCTGAACCAAACCACTACTTGATATTGCCAGCTAGTTCTGTCCTGATTACCTTATCTGCTGCAACGTCTTGGCGTTCCTCTCATCCTCCCGCCTCGGCCATCAGTCAGGAATGACTCCATCCATCAATAGTCTTGTCAAAATTGTTATACTAGCTGAACCAAACCACTACTTGATATTGCCAGCTAGTTCTGTTCTGATTACCTTATCTGTTGCAAAGCCGTGCTCTCATCTTTCCGCATCAGCTCCGTGCCAGTAATGACTGCATCTATCAATAGTCTTGCCAAAACAGTTACACTGGCTGAACCAAGCCACAACTTGATATTGCCAGGAAGGTCTGTCCTTGTTACCTTATCTGCTGCAAATCCCGGGCGTGTTCTCATCCTCCCGCATCGGCTCCGTGCCAGTAATGACTGCATCTATCAATAGTCTTGCCAAAACAGTTACACTGGCTGAACCAAGCCACAACTTGATATTGCCAGGAAGGTCTGTCCTTGTTACCTTATCTGCTGCAAATCCCGGGCGTGTTCTCATCCTCCCGCATCGGCTCCGTGCCAGTAATGACTGCATCTATCAATAGTCTTGTCAAAAGAGTTACACTGGCAGAACCAAGCCACAACTTGATATTGCCAGGAAGGTCTGTCCTTGTTACCTTATCTGCTGCAAATCCCGGGCGTGCTCTCATCCTCCCGCATCAGCTCCGTGCCAGTAATGACTGCATCTATTAATAGTCTTGCCAAAAGTGTTACACTGGCTGAACCAAACCACTACTTGATATTGCCAGCTAGTTCTGTCCTGATTACCTTATCTGCTGCAAAGTCTTGGCGTTCCTCTCATCCTCCCGCATCAGTTCCCAGAGTTCCTTCCCTTTGACGACAGTCCGCCAAAAGTGTTTCGTCCTCAGCCTATAGTTGAGGGATTTGGTGATGAGATGAACAACAGAAAACATGTATTGCATGTTCTCTATCCGCTCCATAACTGTGTGCTCCTCCAAGCTGAAATAGTCCAGATAACTCACTGAATGTGTGTAATCGCACAACAAACGGGGAAGCTACTTAGCTATTCTAGTAGTTCAACTTTGAGCTGCAGGTTGAGCTAGCTACACTTTTAACACTCTTCTCTCAGAGCCAATCTCTAAACACAAACAATAAACATGACGACAAAATTACACTAAAAATTATTAACTGAGGGTTTGTTCATTTCACAAAATCAATACAAACGTCTGTCATCTTGGGGTCGAGTAAACTAAGCAGATATCACACAAGGTGGAATGACACGACAGTGATTTCATTTCAACGTTTTTCTTTATTTCTAGACAAATTCTGATCAAAGTATTCACCCGATTTGCATAGGACTTTATTTATTTATCATTTAATGATCTAAAAATTATACTCTATGAAATCTTTCGCTCAGAAGTATTGAAAGGGATATATAGCAAACAGTATCAAATAAAATAGTTTTAAATAAAGTGCAACCAAACATTTTGTTTACTTTATTTATTTATATATTAACGTCCACTTTTTTCAACTATGGCTGATTGGGACGGGTTATCTACAGGTTACCACCCTTTTCTAGCCAGGGTGGGATAAGGATTTTATTTAATTAGTTCGTCACTAAATAAATTTCTATTTGCCCCGGCGGGAATCGAACTCGCCACTCTAGGTTTTTTTGTATTTTATTTATTAGGAGTATCAGGAAATCATGGGGTAACCACATCAATTTTTCTTCCTTTCTTTCTTGATAATAATTAATCCAGTCCAGTAATGTTGAGCTGATTATAATTTTAATACTTAGAAAATTGTTAACGTTTTTTGCTTCCTTCTACGAAGTAAATGAGGTATTGTAATCACGAATTTTTGGTTTTCACGTTTCAACGGACCAAATCCCATTTTGACTCTCCCTGAACTTAGTTTCACTAGTTTCTGCGTGACTTTTATAGGTATGCACCAATAATGACTAGATAAGGAATTTTGAAATTTCCTATTTGGGATTGTTGTGACGTCTATGTGTGCACCTTCCCTTTTAGCCGAACTCATAAAAACAGTGAATAAGCAGTCATGCATTTATTATACCTGAGATATAATCAGTTTGACGAATTTATGTCTAGAAAACTACTTTTGTCCATAAATGAATTTATGTAATAATGATTTCCCGTCGAAATATAAATATTGGATTATTTATTTATTTGTTTGAGATGCCGCTACAATTGCGATTCATCTATTAACATGATTGAATATAATTTTACAAAATTAAATAAATATTAAAATTTTTCCAAATCTAAATTTTACAAATGTACAAAATAAATAAAATGGACAAAACTAAGTATAGATTGTTAGTATATTTACAACATGAGGGGGGGAACTAAATAAATAACTATAAATAGTTAAACTGGAAGTAGGCAAAACTTAAATTCCACGTGCAGTGCTTGCTATATATAACTTTCATAATGGTAAATAGTAGCATTTATACTTTATCAAATAATCCATTATTTCTTAAATACTTCAAAACATCATATGTAAATTATTGGATATCATCTGATAATATTGGATTAGCGGAAATATTCAAATAATCCATTTATTGTCATCAATTTACAGATATATTACAGTTTTAAGCATGAAACGTCGAATATTGACGACTTTATTATTGTTCTTGGGAACAAATAAATCTAGTTTCCCGTCAAAATAAAACGATTGTATCATCTTAACATCTGGAGAAAAAATACGATAACATTTTGTTCATGCTTTCAGTAGCAATAGATAGAAGAATGTATAAGGCACGAATTTGGAGAAAATTAGAAACTTTGTTACCAGTCTTTGTCTGTTGAAATAAAAATAATAATTATTAATTAACCCAACTCCTATCAATGGTTGAGGATTATAATGTAACTCACGGCGACATATTCATTTCCTACATAAACAAGAAATACATCATCATAATGTATGTATGTATGTATATGTATATATATATATATATATATATATATATATATATATATATATGCTTTCAATTGAAATAATTTTAAAAGTAGTGCAACCAAATTTGTACATTTTAGCAGATTTCCCTGAAGGGAAATCAGCTTTTGAAGTATTCATGATGCGATTTTCGAAAATTGTCTTCAAAGGTCCATCCTACCCAGGAGATGACGAAAATGAGGTCCGTTCAAAATTATATATATATATATATATATATATATATATATATATATATATATATATTTGTCTGTTAACGCTCTAGCGGCCGTCAGTTTTCTTCGATCGTTACCCAACTCGAGATTTAATCGTTATAAGCAAAAATAAAGATCAAGTTCGTTTATGGCTGAAATCGGGCCAGTGGGAGGGGATTTTCATAGATTTGAAACATCTCTGTTATTATTTGTCAGATCGAAAACTTGTATAGAAACAATCGTGTTGCAAATTAAATGTACTATAACTATTATTATATACATTTCTTCTTTATCTTAAATATTAACGGAGGTATTTACGTTTTTCATATTCGGCTAATGTCGGTTCTATTCGTGCGATTCCGCTGAAAGTTAGTTCAGCCGTTACCGTAACTTTTCGGTTCTGAGTGGTTGGCAGACCTGTTTGTTTACAATTCAGACGCTTTCCGTTGGGAGCTTATTAAAATTAACCGAACAATATCTGATTACCGTTTATATTTTCATTCACGGTGGTAAGTGTTACCAGTATGCAGATTTCTCTATTGTAAAACCACGTGGGAAATCTGCTTAGTTTACGCAGCCCTGCGTAATGAATTTTTGTAATTAAAGGAGCTCAGGTTAGCCATGTGGGTTAAAGAGTTTGCCTTAATCCCACGTAAAAAACCTAGAGTGGGGAGTTCGATTCCCGCCTGGGCAATAGAAATTCATTTACTTACCTTAGTCCCACCCTGGGTCGAAAGTGGTTGTAACCTGTAGATAATCCATCCCAATTAGCCGTAGGAACAATTTTAAATCAAAACATCTATAGAATTTGTTCGATTCATTAATATAAATGATAAAAATAAAGAATGTTCCTCACCTGAAATAGTTAACAATGAAGATGTCGTAGGCGAATAGTGTAAAAGTGATAAGAGTGATAAGGTTGAAGAACTTATTCTTCTTCCAAGGGCTGAGAGAAAGTCCTGTTATTTCTAAAGTCTTCTCCATGTAATAGAACTGATCGTCTGCGCTGTCAACATAATTAATGTTTTTTATTTATATGTTTACAAGCTTCACAACTACGGGGATATTGCTTTTCCTAATCATAATAACATAAACATAGGACAAAAATAGAAAACAAATAATAGAATAGAAATACAATAAAACAAGAAAGAACAACAAATACAGTAAAGAAAAATAACAATAAAACTCAAAAATAGAAACCAATGAAGAATAACAAAACGCTAAAATAGAAAATATTTAACAAATATATCACTACAACCAAACTAAACAAAATACTAAAAAATAAAAAGTGAAACGAAATAATATATAAAAAATAAAATTAATAATAAAATAGGTTAAAATAAATTAAAAATATTGTTAATTAAATGCATAAGGGAGCTAATTAAAAATGTAAAAATATGCAGATATACTGCGACAATAAGATAAAATATAACGAATGCGAATTTTAAAAAAGGGTATGTTTAAATTAAAAAGAAAATTCCGTCACGCAGGGGCTGCGTAAACTAAGCAGATTTCCCACGTGAAGTTTTACAATAGAGAAATCTGCCTAAAAACAACTGTAGTAGTAAGAAACCTCTAAACCTAAAACATTATTTAGGGCGTAATAACCCAGTAGTTTCTAGCCCCAAAAAACAGTTAACCTAACCTCTAAACCTATTCACGAGGGACGAATAGTTATGGAAACGGCCACCAGACCTCTCGGCGGAAAGTCCGAACATAGCCTACTGGTGACCAGTAACTATGCCATTATCATAACGAGAAGCAACAATGCCATAAAAGCAACAATTTTACACAATGGTATTGCGTTATATACCATTGTGTAAAATTGTAGCTTTTCTTTGTCAAAATTCTGCAATAGCTTAACCGTTATTCCTCTAATATTTTTATATATTCACCATAGTTTAATTGCAAGAGCCACCAATAAAAACAGCTTTATTTTCCCCTTTACTTTATTCACAATGTCTCCTAATGTTTCGTGGCTTACATGTCACCTCTTCGGGGGCCATTCCTTGTCAACAAATAATAACATTAATTTTTAAAAGGTCCGTCACGCAGGGGCTGCGTAAACTAAGCAGATTTCCAACTGAGAAATTTTACGAGAGCCAAGCAGTTAATGAAACGGCCGAACTAGCTTTTGGCGGGAGTCACTTCGTCCGTTAGCCGCCCAGATTTATTAAAAATTCAAATATCTCGGTTAATATTCAAGATAGAGAAAAAATGTATATAACAATATTTATAGTAAGTTTAATTTGCAATAAGATTGATTCTTTACAATTTTTCGGTCCGACGTATAGTAACGGAGATATTTCGAATTTTCGAAAATCCTCCCTTCTAAACCCCCCCTCCCACTGGTCCGATTTCAGCAGTTAACGAACTTGATCTTTCTTTTTACATAAAACGACTAAATATCGAGTTTGGTAACGATCAAACAAAAATTGCGACCGCTAGAGCGGTAACAGACAAATATATATATATATATATATATATATATATATATATATATATATGTATACAGTTTTGAACGGACCTCATTTTCGTCATTTCCTGGGTAGGATGGATGGACATTTGAAGAAAAATTTCGAAAATTCCGTCATGAGTACAACCTCAATAGCTGATTTCCCTTAGGGGAAATCTGCTAAAAGCTTGCATATTACAACATTTACAAATCGGTTTTTCTTGTTTGTTCATCAAGTATGAGTGTGTTAGAAGAATATGTCCAATTCGTAACCTTGTAAGTATGACTTCGTCTCTTCTTGTTTTAAAGTCATATGGCCACGGCTTCACTGAATGTTTAATTTCTCTAATCTTACTAGTCGAGTTCCATCTCCATGTCTGAAGTATTTCTGTATTCGTCACTTTGCATAAGTCTTGTGTAGTTAGTAAGTTCGTGTCAACTGTGTTTTTCCATGTGGCTTGTTTTGCAGCTTGTTTACTATAGTATCTTTTTAATGTCTTCGTGTCCGGGAATCCATAACATGTTATGTTTAAGTCTGTTAATGTGAGAGAGAATTTGTGTGATTACAAGATGTGAATTGTAAATATTTCGTATTGAGAGTAATGCTCTTATTGAATATGTGCAGAGAAGGACATTTTTCTGAACGTTTGTGTCCAAATTGGAAAGAACGAGTACTATTGCATGTAGCTCTGCTGTGCATATGCTAGTGTCATTAGGTAGTTTAAAACTGCGAATATCATTGTCATTTTTGGAACCGTCTGTATATGCATGTAGTGTATTATGTTTGTGGTTTGCTATAATGTATTTAAAAGTGTTTTGATAAAAGATGTTTGAAAACAAATCGCTCTTTTTACATTAAGTTCATTTTTAGGTTCATTATTATCCAAGGAGGATATAGTTGCATGTTAAAATGCATTTCTCTTTTTAAAACTTTGGAGCCATATGCACTACCTAAAGTACGAATAAAAAGTGGTTTATTTTTGTAATGTTTTTGGATGTAGCTATTTAGCTACGGGTTTATTTTAAAAACTCATTACCCAGGATGTGTTCAAAGCGTTTGCCTGTAAAACAAATTTAGCACATAACATTATGGGTCTATGCTCCAGTGGAGGTTCTCCAGCCCCTGCACAAAGGCTTTCTGTAGGTCCAGATTTAAATGAACCAATTGCGATTCTTAGTCCTGTGTGGTGTATTGGTTCCAGAAGTTTTAGAGTTGTCGGACTGGCAGATGAATATGCTATACATCCATAGTCCAGAATAGACCTGGTAAACGCACGGTAAAATGTAAGCATCATTGACCTGTAAGCACTCCATTGCATGTTACAAAGAATTCTTAATAAGTTCAATGATTTCAGTTATTAACGTTTTTTTTTTTTTTTTATGAGGCACCCATGCGATTCGTCTGTCTAATGTAAGTCCAAGGAAAGTTATGGAAATAGTATTTTCAATGAATTTGTTTTTTAAAGTTATGCGAAGAGTTGGAACATTTCTTTTTTTGGTGAAAACAATTTTTTTAAATTTTTTCATATGAAAATAAAAAACCTTTTCTATTTCCAACTCATTTACTGTGACTTGTAGTCTTTTCTGAGCTTTAAAAATTTTTGTTTGCGTGGTGTATATAAAGACAGCATCAGCATAGAGGAAATAAGACACATCTTCGGGGATAAAATTTACAATGGAATTAATTCCAATATTGAAGAAAGTTTTACTTGTGGCACTCCATTCTCCTGGAAACATACATCTGAGAGGGTAGTACCTATCCTCACCATGAATGATATTTTTGAGTGATAATTCTTAATAAAACATAATATTTTTCCTTGTATACACCATTCTAATAATTGGGCTAAAATATGTGTTTTTCATACTAATGTCTATATCTAATAATACTGTTAAGATAAGTTTTTTTATTTAAAATAGCATTGTGAATATCACTTTCAATCCTAGCAATGTGGAGAAACGTGTTACGATGAGGCCTAAATCCACACCGAAACGGTGATTGCATTTGCTTACTTTCGATGTGCCACACCAAACGTTTATAAATCATGTTTTCAAGCAGCTTGGAAGTACAGCACATTAGAGACACAGGCCTCAAATCTGTCTACCTCTCCATGCCATGCCAGGGAGATCTGCTAACAATGTCTATCCTAGCAAAACTAACAGTCTACCTCTCCATATCCTTGAGGGTATTATGCTATAAATGTCTATCCTAGCCTAACTAATCTGTCTACCTCTCCATTTCCTTAAGGTTAATCTGCTAACAATGTCTATCCTAGCATAACTAATCTGTCTACCTCTCCATGTCCTTAAGGTAAATCTGCTAACAATGTCTATCCTAGCATAACTAATCTGTCTACCTCTCCATGTCCTTAAGGTAAATCTGCTAACAATGTCTATCCTAGCATAACTACTCTGTCTACCTCTCCACGTCCTTAAGAGTAATCTGCTTACAATGTCTATCCTAGCATAACTAGTCTGTCTACCTCTCCACGTCCTTAAGAGTAATCTGCTTACAATGTCTATCCTAGCATAACTACTCTGTCTACCTCTCCACGTCCTTAAGAGTAATCTGCTAACAATGTCTATCCTAGCATAACTAGTCTGTCTACCTCTCCATGTTTGCTGTCCCCTGCCAAATATTCCATTGATCCGTTGCTGGCAGAACCAACACCCACTTTCTTGTCAATACTTAATGACAAACTTTAATCGCCTTCCAACATTCCACCTTCTCAATACAACCACCATTTACCAGCAAGGATAATAAGCCTAAATTATATTTCTCTTTCTCACTCCCAATAACACTCTGCCTATATCATGAGCGCCTCTTATTCTTCAAATACTGCCTTTGCTATAGTCTTAACGTCTAATTTCCTTGCTCAAGGAGTTTCGGCTTTTGAATTATCTACAGACCAGTCATGGCGATATTATTTCTAACAGCGGTATAATATATACATGTTTCTTGGACACTTTATTCCCTTAGGTGAGTTAAAAATAAATAATGTCCTACACGCAGTGTCTGCTAAGCTAAGAAGATTTTCCACGTGCTGGTATGAAACATTAGCAAGCTCATTCCATTTTTTACTTTATATAGTAAAAAAAAGCGTTGAGAACAAGTGGTGGTTTACTGAAGTATGAAAAAAAAAAGGAAGAAGAAATAGCTCATTCAAAATTTGTGTTACGAAAAACATTAATGGGACAAAAACTGTAGCGCATCAATAGTTTAACAAGATTGGTCATATAATATTTTTCGATTTTACTCATAATAACGCAACCCCTCCCCCCAAATTCTATTCCAGGTTCGATTTCAGTCATTAACGGAATGATCTTTAGTGTTGAATGAAACGGTTAAATATCGAGTAGGCTGTAGATCAAATAAACATTTTTGAGTCAAGAAAGTAAAACCTTAATTTATGTCATGACACAATGAATTTGTGGTCATCGCATAATAAAGTTCTGCTGAAAACAATATTAGTTATTCTTCTTATTTTGAACCCAATATTTTTATATATTCTCCATATTTTCTTGGCAAGTGTCACCAATAAAAATCACTTTTTATGAGTAAACTTTATTGATAGTGCCCTACATGTTTCGTGGTCAATATACCACCTCTTTAGGGGATCTCCCTTTTCAAAAAATAATAACATTAATTAAGAAAAATTTTAAAAACATTAATTTAGCAAACCCCTATGATAATTCTTTACTAGATAGACTATTAATAAGAACCTACTTAGGTATATATTTACTAAATCTAAATATAGATTGCTACTTTCATTTCTCAAGTGCCCCTTTCCCTCTTACATTCGTTGCGACTGTCCTCACTGAGGAGGTAGTTGATACTGAGGTTCCCGAGGTAGGTTAAGTCAGCTGACAACAAATCGATTGTTTAAACGCCAAATTTGCACTCGATTATATCGCTTCAAAAATTTAAAATCGATTATTTTATTTTAAGATAAAATGTTATAGAATATATGATTGAGGTATTTAATTTCTGTTTTTTTTTTTGTTAACAGCGTTTTTTTCTATTTTTATTATGTGAATATTCTCGTTTAGGGTTATTTCTTTCTTTGTTAATTATTTGAACTTATTCAAAATTGAAGTTGTGTTTCTTGGAGTTGGCATGATCCGTCAAGGCAGTTTTATTTTCATTATTGTCAATACTTTTTGCGTGTTGATTTAGCCTCCTATTCAGCAGCTGCGAGGATTCACCAATATAAGTTCCATTGCAGGTGTTACAGCTTATTTCGTATATATTATATTTTAAAATTGATCCTATTATATTATCTTTAGTTCTACTAAAATTTTATTCAGTTTTCTAAAGAGTTTAAATATTGAAGAATGCAGATAATTAATAGGATTTCAGAATGATAATACAAACATTCTTGATCGGGAAGAATGATAAATTAGTTTTCATGAAATCTACTCAACTATAAGGAAAACGTGTTGTTTAACAAAGTACTTACAGCTACTAGCCTCAAGTATTTTAATGAAATAAATAAGAATAGATGATGTTCAAGGCAAACAATCTCTTAGATAATTTAGCAGATAAACTAATAAATGAAGCTGAACAAGAACTTACATGCAATAATGAAAATTAATTTATGGAGTGCACCGGCAGAGTTCAACCCAGTAGCATCTATTTAGGCACGCATTACGCTCTGATGATGGGAATGTAAATTCCCAATAAGCATTATTAAAATTAAATTGTGCCGAGCCACAAAAATGTTTTCTGAATAACTTATTATAAAAATAATTTTTAGTTTAATTTTGGAATAATAATTTTTGTCATTTTTCTGGAGAATTATCCCTTGAAACGTTAGAGCCATTTGAGGAAATCCAAAATATCTCCAATCGAAAAATTGCGTAGAGCCAATGTTACTGATAATTTACTTTCCAAATAAATCTTCTTTTATATATATATCTTTCCTCTATCTTTGAAAATTAATGGAAATATTTCCATTTTTTAATTTTTAGGCTCCCGTAAACTCCACTCCTACTCCTACGATATTGTTATATCAGGAACCACTTTATTCGAAGATTAAATAACAAATGTTGTTTTCAATTGACCTTTATTATGTAATATAAAAGGAAATTCGTAGTGAGATGAGGCCATCAATTAAGAATTTTCGTTCTTAGCTGGAACATATTTAGTTGATCTATACCAGGTATGGGTAATATTTGACATGTTGCGGGGCCAAACATTAGGGTGCAAATGGGCCGCTTTTAAAAGTAGTGCATTTTAAAGTAGTGTTTATAATTTTTAACAATAGATATCAGACATAAAATTATACGACAATGTAATTATATCACAATTTATTAAAATAACAAAATGAGGAAATAGGTACAGCGTTATAATTAAATCGTAAAATTTGGAATTATTACAAACAACGAAAGTTAAACAGTGACACCGAAATCAATGAGAGACTTGAGCTAGAATTTGGGAAACTAATCCATCAATATTTGGATTAATTTCACTGATACGAGGACGAAAAGAATTTTCCAAATTATCGCCAGTCAGCCTTGTACGATGTTTTTATTAATTAACTTTTATCAATGAAAAGAACTGTTCGCATTTATAAGTATTGCCAAACGCACAAATCTCTCCTCATCTTCCTCATTTGGAGTAAGTAGTGTAATATTTTTAGCAGATTTCCCTTAAGGGAAATCAGCTATTGAGGTTGTACTCATGACGGAATTTTCGACTTTTTTCTTCAAATGTCCATCGATCCTGCCTAGGGGATGACGAAAATGAGGTCCGTTCAAAACTGTATATGTATATATGTATATATATATATATATATNCTATATATATATATATATATATTTGTCTGTTACCGCTCTAGCGGTCGCAATTTTTGTTTGATCGTTACCAAACTCGATATTTAGTCGTTTTATGTAAAAAGAAAGATCAAGTTCGTTAACGGCTGAAATCGGACCAGTAGGTGGGGGGGGGGGGTTAGAGGAGAGGATTCTCAAAAATTCAAAATATTTCCGTTACTATACGTCGGATCGAAAAATTATATAGAATCAATCTTATTGAAAATTACATTTACTATAAATAATGTTAAATACATTTATTCTGTATCTTGAATATTAACCGAGATATTTGCATTTTTCTATTTTCAGCTTCTGAGATGAGATCGGCTAACTTCGGGTCTAGTCGTGAGTTTCCGTCAAGAGCTAGTTCGGGCCGTTCCCGTAACTGTTTGATTCTCTATTCTGAAATTTCTCTATTTCAGTTTTACATTCACGTGGGAAATCTGCTTAGTTTACGCAAGCCCCTGCGTGACGGACTTTATTGTTTAATTGGGTTTTTCAAAATGTCTGGAGACATTTTTTTTTTTTCAGATCTCAAATATTATTCGAGCGAATCGTACTTTCTTGTTTTCTGTCAGAATATGTGTTGAGATGAGATCACTAATGTGAAATGACACAGCTCGTGGGAAATCTGCTTAGTCTACGCATGTGCTAGTATCTTGCTGGGCTTTTCTGATATTTATTATGGATAAGCATACTTAATAGCTTCCATACAGGTCTATTCTTATTTCTTGCGTTAGTGCCAGAGTTTCTTCTTGGGTTGTTACTTCCATTCAAAATGCTCTCGGGGGCTTAATGTTTTCCCTTGGTGCCATCGGGATTTGATTACCTACCTGCAATCAGCTATCGAGGTTGTACTCATGACTCGATTTTCGAAAAATGAACATCGACCCCGTAGATGACGAAAATTAGGTCCGTTCAAAATCATATAAATACATACATAATATATATATATATATATATATATATATATATATATATATATATATATATATAAATTTGTCTGTTAGACAATATATATATATATATATATATATACAGTTTTGAACGGTCTTTATTGATCGAGGGACATTTGAAGAAAAATTTCGAAAATTCCATCATGAGTACAACCTCAATATCTGGTTTCCCCTAAGGGAAATCAGCTAAAATCCTGACTAGAAAAAGGTGGTAACCTGTAGACAGCCTGCCCCAATCAACCATAAGCAAAAAGTGGACGTTAATCAGTAATAATAATGGAGGTACTTACCTTAGAAATTTCTCTCTTAGATGTTCAGCAATGTCCTCCTTCAGTGTCAAGAAAAACTATTTCATATTTTTAGCAGATTTCTCTTAAAGGAAATCAGATATTGGAGTTGGAATCATGGCGCGATTTTATAAACATTTCTTCAAATGCCCATTGATTCTACCTAGATGATGACGAAAATGGGGTCCCTTCAAAATTATCTATCTGATTACCTGGAATAGTGGGGGTTTAGAGGCGGGGGGGGGGGGCAGGGAAAATGCATTACATCTCCGTTGACATGAGTATGAATCGTAAAATGTTATTTAACCTACTGTTGTCATTGCAACCGGTGGAGACCGTCGTCACTGGCTGATGGTCGAGTACAGCTGGCATTTTGCGGTAGATGCAATTGCACCATCTTTAATCCCGTCAAAAAGTTGTACTACAACATGTACAACTTTTTGACGGGCTTGAAGATGGTGCCATTGCATCGATAGCTCAATGCCAGCTGTACTCGACCATCAGCCAGTGACGACGGTCTCCACCGGTTGCTATGACAACAGTATCATTAATATTGGCGATTCTAACCCTTTATTTGAATTATTTAACCTATTTTGTTAAACTATTGTTATTCTACAATTGTAATTCTATGCATTTTTTCTTTACTCAAGTATTAAAGGAGTTATTCTTACTTTTTTGTTTTCTGCCTTCAGTAACTTCTCCCCCAACTGCTCATCGGTTTTTAGCAGATCCCTTCAGGGAAATCAGCTATTCAGGTCGTATTCATGACACATTTTCGAAATTTTTCTTCAATTGACCATCGATCCTACCTAGAAGATGAAGAAAATGGGGTCCGTTGAAAACTGTATATATATGTATTTTCTGTTACCGCTCTATATATTTGTCGGTCACAATTATTGTTTAATCCTTACCAAACTTGATATTTAGTAGTTTTATGTAAAACGAAAGATACGTTCTGTTAACCCTCCCTCTTCTTTTGTTCTTGGATTGCAAAAATCTGAGTGATTGAGATAGAAATTATTCTGATTCATTTCAAATTACTCCACTAACTATAGTAAATAGTTTTCAGTAAAATTAATATGTTATAATCAGATATATTTATTTAATTCTTGGTATTTCCGGTCTTTCTATCTATTCAGTGCTACAAGGTTGGCTGGCCTTTTTGATTATAATTCAGCCGCTTTCCGTTGTAGAGATTATTAACTTGTATTGTAAATTGACTGAAAGATTTCTCATTACCGTTTGTATTTATGCATTTAATATTCAAGGTAGTGTTCCCTGTATGTATATTTATCTATTGTAAACCTTCGAAAATCTCCTTAGTTTACGCAGCCCCTGCGTGACGGACTTTTTTTATTAGAAGTAAGAGATATGTGGTGAGATAATACCAGCACGTTCACAAGTGCGCTTCACCAGTATCTGGAAAATCTGCTTAGTTTAAAGCTGTTCTATTTGAAGATGATAGAAAACTTCAAATGATACGAAGGTTTACCTCCTTTAAGGGATAGGAGGTACGTCCTCCAAGGGATGGCACCACATATAAGTTGTAGGAAGGTACCTTCAGCAAGGCGTAGGAAGGGACAACAACCAAGGTTTTCCAAGGAGCTTTCTCCAAGGGACAGGAAGATGTAACTTCTCCAAATGGTATGAAAGTGTGCCCCCTTTAAGGGATAGGAAGTACATGCTCCAAGGATGAGAAGGCACCACATATAAGTTGTAGGAAGGTACCTCCTGCAAGGTATCGGAAGGTACTTCTTCATTGGATAAGAAGGTACCTCATAAAAATGGTCGGAAGATGCCTCATCCAAGGTATGATTGAATTTTCCAAAAAAAACTGTACTCTCTTAACATTAGAAAAATGAATTCCTTGAGAAAAAAAGATCCTGTTCATACCTAAGATAATGGGTATTAAGATATGAGTTGACATAACGTGAGTTGTTCTATTTGATGATGCGATAACAGAAAACTGCCTCACAATTCGGTGCCTATTTCAGTTCGTATTGAATATTTACTGTCATGACTCAGTCTCCCTCCTCCACGAAAACTACAGTTTCCCCATTATTCGGCCACGGCCTTCAGTACTAGTTGGGCTTGTTTCTGATAGTGTCATTGCTGTCTCGAACCCCAGCTGACGTGATTCGTGTACGGATGGATTTGTTGTGATGTCACGTAATGTCTAGTCGTGCGAAGGTTGGGCTCCAGTTGACAGCTACAAGCTAACATCACATCATCCGCCTTATATTTGCCAATGTAAGTACGATTTCTGTAATATAGACAGAAACAGAAACACCTCTTTGTTGTATATAGTGATATAACGTCTTTCTGTAATTATTCAGGTATTATAATAATTGCAAGCTCAAACGTTGTTCGAAAAAGATAAATATGAATAGGAATGAAGTGATGATAATGACTGATACTGTCCATCGTAATAATCCTGATATTC
Source organism: Riptortus pedestris (assembly GCA_019009955.1). NCBI lineage: Eukaryota > Metazoa > Arthropoda > Insecta > Hemiptera > Alydidae > Riptortus > Riptortus pedestris. The sequence continues at coordinate 16,287,154 of CM032228.1, forward strand.
TTGACATTGACAAGGTGAACAATTTGCTGACATTATTGATATCACTGTCCCAAATAAAGAGATTATCCGTAAGTCCTTTGCCGAGAAAATAAGAACGTACAAAGATTTAGCTAACACAATAAGGCCCCTTATAAGTAAAAATATGTGACTGACGCTGCAATTGATATCAACCACCAACTAATCATATTTGTCATAATTCCCTAGAACTGCACGCAACTCAACTAAATACCTAAATTTACCAGAGCAATTAATAAAAGTGTCACAGACAACAGTTCTATTAGACATGACTTAAGGAAAATAGCAATTTAGGTTGAACTAATGACGCGCTTTTCGAAAATTTTCCTCAAATTTCCTTCGATCATATATATATATATATATATATATATATATATATATTTGTCTGTTACCTATTTGTTTAATCGTTACCAAACTCGATATTTAGTCGCTTTATGTAAAAAGAAAGATCAAGTTCGTTAACGGCTGAAATCGGACCAGGGAGAGAGGGGGTTTAGAGGGGAGGTTTTTTGAAAATTCGAAATATCTCCGTTACCATACGTCGGATAAAAAATTGTATAGAACCAATCTTATTGCAAAATAAATGTACTATAAATATTGTTCTATAAATTTATTCTCTATCTTGAATATTAACCGAGATATTTGCATTTTATTAAATCTGGGCCGTTTCCCGCCGGAAGCTAGGCCGTAACTGTTTGGCTCTCGTATGGAGATTTCTCTATTGTATAGCTTCACGTGGGAAATCTGCTTAGTTTACGCAGCCCCTGCGTGACCGACTTCTTTTGTCTTATCGTTACCATACTCCTACCTGCAAGGTGATGAAAATGAAAACCGTTCAAAATTATATACATAAATGATTATATAAACGTTCTACCTAAAAATGAAGATCGAGTACGTTAATGGCTGAAATCGGTCCTGTGTGAGGGGGGGGTGGATAGAGGAGGAGAATTTTGAAAATTCGAAATATCTATGGTATTATACGTCGGTAAAAAGCTGTATAGAACCAATCTTATTGCAAATTTAATGCGCTATAAATGTTGTTCTCTATATATATTTTCTGTATCATAAATATTAAAAGATATATTCGGATTCTTAAGTTTTCGGCCTTTTATATGACACACACTCCCACTCATGTCATATAAACAATACTCTGTTGTGAAATGAACCAGTTCATTTGAAGTTAAAATACCAAATATTGTTTTCCAGATACCTTTATTATGCAAGATACATGCAAATTCATCATTCATGAGGTCATCATTCTTTCGTTCTTGCCCAAAAATGTTTATTTTATCTACACGATAGTCGATATGTAACCGTTCTGGTCAACCCTAATAACCATATTGGATTAGTGGGGGATTCGAAAATTCACAAATATTTCCTATAGTGAGTCGGATCGTAACATTTTTTAGAACGAATATTGTTAAGCTACTGATGTTACACCATTGTAGTTCTATGATTTTTTGTATGAATGAAGTATTAAGTGAATTATTCTTACTTTTTTTTTTCATCATTCAGAACCCCCCCCCCCGCCGTCACCTTGTACTCATCAGTGTTTCGAACGAAAAATAGAGAATATGCGCATGAAGTATCTGCTTATTTTAAGCAGCCCCTGCGTGACGGACGTTTTTGACATAGAAATAGACAATTTGTCGTACCTTCAGGTGGGAAATCTGCTAAGTTTACGTAGTCCCTTCGTGCCGGACTTTATTTCTGTTAAATACACATTCACAGCAAGAGCATTAATGATTTCTTCTAGGAAAGCGTTAGGCAATCATAATGCAACCCAATTTCCTCATGGCGACGTCCTTGCGATTGTGTAAATCCCATGTTTTTTAACGACCGAGACTTGCTCAAGGAGGAAGTTCATCCCACGAAAATACCACACATCTTCCAGTCAGGATATCCATTCCAAATTCTATTCTCGACGATTCTGATATTCAACATATTTCCGATATGGAGCGTGATGAGAATATGACTGGAACTATAATCGATGCAATGCTGGAATGGCAATGTGTTTCACCTGCCCTGGATCGTTTCCACTTCAATGATTCAAGTCCATCGTCCATCGGTTTGCGTTAGCTAAGCAGATTTCAAACATGAACATAACAAAAGTTGTTTATTTTGTTATTTAGAGTAACATTTGTTATATACACTTTTTTTCGTATACCGAATTATAAACGAGACATACGCTAAAACCAATAGCGGAAGTGAACAATTTTATTTGGGACAAAAGGCCCAACCGAAATAAATAAAACTCGGTATGTGTATAAGCACTAACGCTTTCATTATAACAAGCCATACCAACATTTCTAGGGATGAGCAGGAGTGGGGGGTTGTAAGGGAGGCCTGAATTTAAAAAGCGGTTTTTCGTTTTCTATTAGTTTTTCGACAAATATGAACATAACAGAAGTTGTTTATTTTGTTATTTAGAGTAGCTAACGATTAAACCGAACTTAAAAAAAAACTCGGTATGTCAATTAACATTAATTCTTCCATGATAATAAGCTATATTAAAATTTTTAGGTTAGGACGGGAGTGGGGTTACAGAAATTCGCGATATTTCATTGTCTATTTGTTTTTCGACAAACATACTCATAACAAAAGTTGTTTACTTTGTTATTTAGATTAACTTTTGTTTTATACATTTCTCCAGGAACAATGTGTGGAGCAAGTAATTTGCGTAGAAATATTGATATGCTCAACAATTCATTCCTATTTGAACTATCAGGTACATCAGCTGGAAAAATTAATTCAAATCAATGTTAATATTTTGTCCTTAATAACTGAAATCTATGCATAATGCACAGGAGACGGGAAATATGACAATTTGGAGGACTGTGAAGACTTACATAAAAAGCTAATCTTATTTTTAACAAATGCCAACAACGGGTATTAACCCTAAATACTGGGACGGGTAAATGTCAAAATAGTCTGCAAAATAAAGCCTTGCTAAAAAAATACCATCACAATTCAGCCTAAATCAATTCCCGGGCGAAGCCGGGTATCTGAGCTAGTATATATATATATATATATATATATATATATATATATATATATATATATATATATATACATGTATAATATATATCCATGTCAGCAAACTATACTTTGGATCGAACAATGGTTTAGAACCAATCTTATTGCAAATTAAATATACTATAAATATTGATATATACATATATTTTCTATCTCACAATGCGCTTGAGTGAATGTTTGTGTGTGTGGGGGGGGATGTGTGTGTATATGTTGAACCAACACCCTAAAAACTATATGTACACATCTAATGATACACTCAACTCAATGGGTGAAAAGGGAATATAGTTCTTCAAGTCGTTCCAGATAGAAGTGTGATGTATGAGTACGTGGCCTGCAGGACCTGAAAATTTCGAACAAGTGTAATATAAACCATAAAAATGTTTTGTAAAACTATTTTATATTTAAATAAATAAAGTAACATTGATCATTGTATGACAATACGATTATGAAGATTGTGAAGGTACTACACCAATATCCTTGTCAGAAGGTTGTGCATTGTATAACACCTACACCAGTAACATTGTAGGAAGGTAGTGCATTGTATAGCACCTACACCAGTAACATTGTAGGAAGGTTGTGCATTGTATAGCACCTACACCAGTAACATTGTAGGAAGGTTGTGCATTGTATAGCACCTACACCAGTAACATTGTAGGAAGGTTGTGCATTGTATAGCACCTACACCAGTAACATTGTAGGAAGGTTGTGCATTGTATAGCACCTACACCAGTAACATTGTAGGAAGGTTGTGCATTGTATAGCACCTACACCAGTAACATTGTAGGAAGGTTGTGCATTGTATAGCACCTACACCAGTAACATTGTAGGAAGGTTGTGCATTGTATAGCACCTACACAAGTAACATTGTATGAAGGTTGTGCATTGTATAGCCACTACACCAGTAACATTGTAGGAAGGTTGTGCATTGTATAGCACCAACACCAGTAACATTGTAGGAAGATTGAGCATTGTATAGCACCTACACCAGTAACATTGTAGAAAGGTAGTGCATTGTATAGCATCTACACCAGTAACATTGTAGGAAGGTTGTGCATTGTATAGCACCTACACCAGTAACATTGTAGGAAGGTTGTGCATTGTATAGTACCTACAACAGTAACATTGTTGTAAGTTTTTGCATTGTATAGCACCTACACCAGTAACATTGTAGGAAGGTTGTGCATTGTATAGCACCTACACCAGTAACATTGTAGGAAGGTTGTGCTTTGTATAACAACACCATATTGGGAGGATTGTACAGTAACAATGCGATAATCATAACGAGAAGATTGTGCAGCCACTACACCAGTAACATTGTAGGAAGGTTGTGCATTGTATAGCACCTACACCAGTAACATTGTAGGAAGATTGAGCATTGTATAGCAATACCGTTAACATAACGAGAAGATTGTGCAGCCACTACACCAGTAACATTGTAGGAAGGTTGTGCATTGTATAGCACCTACACCAGTAACATTGTAGGAAGGTTGTGCATTGTATAGCACCTACACCAGTAACATTGTAGGAAGGTTGTGCATTGTATAGCACCTACACCAGTAACATTGTAGGAAGGTTGTGCATTGTATAGCACCTACACCAGTAACATTGTAGGAAGGTTGTGCTTTGTATAGCACACTACACCAGTAACATTGTAGGAAGGTTGTGCATTGTATAGCACCTACACCAGTAACATTGTAGGAAGATTGAGCATTGTATAGCAATACCGTTAACATAACGAGAAGATTGTGCAGCCACTACACCAGTAACATTGTAGGAAGGTTGTGCATTGTATAGCACCTACACCAGTAACATTGTAGGAAGATTGAGCATTGTATAGCAATACCGTTCTAAGAAGATGGTGCAGTCACTATGCCAGTATCATTGTAGAAAGATTGTGCATTGTAAAGCAATACCGTTATCATAACGAGATGATTGTGCAGTCACTACACCAGTATCATTGTAAAAAGATTGTGCATTGTATAGCAATACCGTTATCATAACGAGACGATTGTGCAGTCACTACACCAGTATCATTGTAGAAAGATTGTCAAGATTGTGCATTGTATAGCAATACCGTTATCATAACGAGATGATTGTGCAGTCACTACACCAGTATCATTGTAAAAAGATTGTGCATTGTATAGCAATACCGTTATCATAACGAGACGATTGTGCAGTCACTACACCAGTATCATTGTAGAAAGATTGTGCATTGTATAGCAATACCATTCTAAGAACATGGTGCAGTCACTATGCCAGTATTATTGTAGAAAGATTGTGCATTGTATAGCAATACCGTTATCATAAAGAGATGATTGTGCAGTCACTACACCAGTATCATTGTAGAAAGATTGTGCATTGTATAGCAATACCGTTATCATAACGAGATGATTGTGCAGTCTCTTCACCAGTATTATTGTAGAAATATTGTGCATTGTACAGCAACACCGTTATCATAAAGAGATGATTGTGCAGTCATTACACCAGTATCATTGTAGAAAGATTGTGCATTGTATAGCAATACCGTTATCATAAAGAGATGATTGTGCAGTCACTACACCAGTATCATTGTAGAAAGATTGTGCATTGTATAGCAATACCGTTATCATAACGAGATGATTGTGCAGTCTCTTCACCAGTATTATTGTAAAAATATTGCCCATTGTATTACTATATCATTTTTGAGTAAATTTCAACTAGTAATGGCGTTATCATAACTAGAAGTTTGCTCAGTGAATCAACAGGTTTGTTACAGTATATTTACCCTGGCCAACTGCTCCATATTAAATCCCACCAGATGGGCGTATTCCAGGTCAAGTGGTCTCGATGCTTGGAGCATGAGAATATTAAGCATTTTCTTTTCAGGGTTATTCAAATTGTACCACTGATTCTGATAAGATGCTGCAAGTACATCTTCGCTCTGGAAAAAATTAAAAAACGGAACATTACTTTTGATTTATGCCGTTCAAATTGCATAATTTCCAATACAATTTTTTTTTGTGAATGTTTAAACATGGATCTTGGGGTTCAGGTTAGCGACTTGAGTTAAAGCGTTATCTCATGGTAAACCTAGAGTGGTGAGTTCTATTCGAACCTGGGCAAATAGGAATTTATTTATTAAAGAATCATTAAAAATAAATACCCCAGCCCCACTCTGGCTAGAAAATGGTGGTAACCCGCCCCAATTAGGTTCAGTAGCAAAAAGTGGATGGATGTCCTCTATAGAATCGTAAACGGCTGAACCGAATTTTATGAAACTTGGTATGTATATTACTACTAAAACAGGAAAGGTTTCTGGCTATATTAATATTCTCTGAGACGAAGGGGAGTGGGGGTTATAAAGGAGGCCTGAAATTAAATATAGTGATATTTTGTCTCCTATTTTCGCCAAATATGCACATAACAAAAGTTGTTGTTTATTTTGTTATTTAGAGTAACTTTTGTAATATAACCTTTGGCCGTATTCCGAAGTATAAATGAGTTATACACTAAAAACAATAGTGGGAGTCAACAATTTTAAATGGCACAAAAGACTCACTCTAACTAAACTAAACTCCGTATGTGATTTGGTATTAACGCCTCCCTGATTATAAACTATATTAAAATTTCGAGGTAGGATCAGGAGTGGGAGTTACAAGGGAGGTTTGAAATATAAAATCACGATATTTTGTAACTTATTCATTTTTCGGCAAAGGTGCATATAACAAAAGTTCTTCGTTATGTTATTTAAAGTAATTTTTGTTATACGCACTTTTGCCTTATAACGAAGTATAAATGAGGTACACACGTAAACTATAGAAGGGGTCAACAATGTGATAGGAGGCGAAAGACTAAATCGAAATCAACGAAACTTCGTATTTTTGACTATGATAATATGCATAATCTATGATTATGTAATATATAAAAAAAGAAACAAGCACAGGAAACGGGTTATATAAAGATATTGTGTATTTAGTAGAATTAAGTACATAACAAATACTTTTATTATTAAAATATCCCCAGCACGCCGGACACGGGTGTAAATCCTAAGCATTGAGACAGAGAAATGTAAAAATATTGTACAAAGTAAAGCCCCCCCCCCCCCAAAAAATACCATCATTCAGCCTCAAATCGATTCCCGAGAAAACCGGGTACCTTAGCTAGTAAATAAATAAATACTCATTGGCTTAATGTGCTACAACTACGTCTCCAAATTTCAGACACCTCCATGGATTTAGAGAATTGTTATATAATCTAGCAAAATTGGAATTACCCTGTTGTGGCTAACTGCATATTGAGCGCGTTTCAATAACTAACTGTGCGCCTAAATTATGCCATCTGGCCTTTCACATTTATCTTTTACATAATTCAAATCGTCCTCTCATAGCTCCATACCAGTTATCTAATTGAGAAAAAGAGTATATTTCAGGACTATGGTGAATGCTACGAACTCTTTAAATGAAATCCTTAGTCTCACCTAGGCCTAGCAGAAAAGGGTAGTAGCCTGTAGATTACCCGTCACATTTAGCCGTAGTTGCATAAAGCGAACATCAATAAATACCATTTAACATTCAGAGCCATAAATATTTCATTTAATGAGTGTTAAAAATGTTAGTAATTCCATTACCGTTTTAGTAATAACGTGACCGCAGTAACATATAACTACGGTTGCTTGTATGGTAGCTATTGTGAATAAAGCAGCTTCAATAACATGAGAGTCTCTGTTCTTAAAATCCTGAAACAAAGTTAATTAATTCAGTTATCTGGGGTAAATTTCATAATAAACACAGTGAATATGATAGGTCTTTAAGTAATTCACTGGCAAAAAAGAAAACAAGTTCCTACAATTATTTATTGGATAAATGATTCTACTTACTTCCTCTGAAGTAAAGTACTCACCGTTAGAGTAGAATAAAATAATGAACTGTTCATACTTACAGAGACAAGTAGGAATCCTCTTGGACTAAGTTGTATTGCAGAGCAGAGGACTTCAAGTGCCATCTGTCCGGAAAACATCTCCTTCACGTCCCGAACATAGCTGCGGGCAAAAGTGAAACTGTGTGTGTATATATGTATATATATATATATATATATATATATATATATATCCTAATGACCCGAAGGGGTGGTGGGGGGAGGCTTTTACAGAAGACTGAAAACAAGCAATTACGAATAACTCGCTTAATAATCGAGTAACAAAAAAATGGATAGGGCAACGATTTTAGACCATATAGACAATTCAACTCATAATAGCGAAAATATTCAGACTTTTCGAATTCCCCCCCCCCCCCCGGACCCCTCTAAGCCCCTATTATTCCAAGCCCGACTTTAGCAGCTAGGAAATCGTCTCCAGGGTCGACTGACACGGTTAAATATAGAATATGGCAAAGATGAAATAAGTATTTTAGAATCAAGAACGTAAAATCGTTATTGATGGTGTCATAACAAAACGTATTTGCACGTAAAAGTTCAATTAAAATGATATTTCGTATTTAAGCTTAGATTAAAGTGTATAATGACAAAACAGTTTATTGTTCATATTTCGTGAGTTCGAGTGGGGGTTTACTGAAGAGTGAACTAAAAAATCCCAATATATCCATTAATATTTAAGAAAAAATATGTATACAACACCAGTTATAAATAATTAAATTTGTAATAAGATTGGCTCTATATATTATTCCCCTTATAATAACGAAGATATTTCAAATTTTCGAAATTATACTCCTCAAAACCACTCCTTACCCCTATCAGGTTTCAACCGTTAACGAACTTGATCTTTAGTTTTGCATGAAAAGCTTATACATCGAGTTTGGTAACGATAAGACAAAAATTGTGACAGCTAGACTGATAACGCTCTATAATTAATATATTAATTGTAAATATATATATAATTTTGAACGGACATCTTTTCGTCATCTCCTAGATGAACATTTGGAAAAATGTTCCGAAAATCGCGACGTGAGTTCCCTCAAGGGAAATCCGCTTAAACTTGAAGAGGACCTCTTTTGGATGTAATAAAAAGAGAAACGGAGATATCTGACATCACTTTCAAGTGAAGTCCAAAAAAACATATTGAATACTCAAAAATCGGTGTACAAGAGAGTCACGTGGGTCAGATTTGTTTCATAATTTAAATATTAAGCGAGTTGTATTTTTAGTTATTTTCGCCTTGGTTCCATCCCCACTTCTACTCATCACATAAGCATTTAAGATACCGAACATCTTATGTACAACAAATTTAATCATACGCTTCTTACTATGAGGAAAATAGAGAATAGATTACAAAATGATTCGAAAATGAGCCTTTTCATAATTTGGACTCATTCCTATTTACTTCAAATCATTAATTATTTTACAAATTTTTGTCTTACCTAATTATTTTCTGGTGCATAATGACGCATTCCCTGACGTGAAGGTTTCGAGAGCTGAGCATCCGAGCGAGTCCGACCAAGTTGGCTTTGGCTACCAGCGAGCAGACGACCATGGGCACATTGACCACGGAGAACATCCACAAAGCTACCAACATCTCCAAGAACTCGACGGTCCAGATAGACCAGTAATAGTCGTCACCAAGGACTGCACGGAGAGGACTCCACAAGCAGAACAAGCTCTTCCATTGTGAGCGATCTGTCATAGAATTCCGGACGAGAGAAGCCACCACTGACACCAGGCATGGAGTCACGTAAAGGAAAAACAGAACGAAATTAATTTTACGCCTTGAAGCACTGAAATGGAAAAAAAAAAAAAAAAATCCGTTACAGTCAGTCAGCTTGGAGTTGCATAATTACCTGTTTTTCAAAGGTCGCTAGAATAAAGGAAATATATTTCAGTTTCAAACCAAATTCCTGAGTTAAGATCCGAGAAGAGTTATGTCGGAATGAAACATGGCTGCCTTGAGCTTAGTAAAAGCAGATTGAGCTTTTAGCTGCAGAATGGTCAGAACATGCGGAGGCTAAAAAATAAGGATCATATACGAAAAAGTATAAATTATTGATTTTCATACAACATTTAATAAAAGCTTGTGCTTGTGGCTAACCTCAGCACATAGTAAATGCTTATCGTTAGATAAACAAAATGTCCTCTCTGCTTGCAATCTGTTCAGTGAGTGAAGTATTGCAGTTGGTACAGGTACTATTGACAAATCATTTGAACGAGTTCGTCATTACTGGCGAATTGTTGGGTGTACCTGACATCGGACTCTCAAAGAGTGGGGACCACATACAATGCTGCCGAACGATGCACTTTTGGTGGGTTGTAAGAAAGGATTATCTGCAATTGACGCAAATACAATCCCAAGTCAACTCGGCCATCGGCCAGTAATGACTGCATCCATCAATAGTCTTGTCAAAAGTCCTATCCTGGCAGAACCAAGCCACTACTTGATATTGACAGGTAGGTCTTTCCTGATTACCTTATCTGCTGCAAAGTCATGGCGTCCCTCTCATCCGCATCAGCTCCCAGCCAGTAATGACTGCATCCATCAATAGTCTTGTCAAAAGTGTTACACTGGCAGAACCAAGCCACTACTCGATATTGGCAGGTAGGTCTGTCCTGATTACCTTATCTGCTGCAAAGTCATGGCGTCCCTCTCATCCGCATCAGCTCCCAGCCAGTAATGACTGCATCCATCAATAGTCTTGTCAAAAGTGTTACACTGGCAGAACCAAGCCACTACTTGATATTGCCAGGAAGGCCTGATTACCTTATCTGCTGCAAAGCCTTGGCGTTCCTCTCATCCTCCCGCATCAGCTCCCAGCCAGTAATGACTGCATCCATCAATAGTCTTGTCAAAAGTGTTACACTGGCAGAACCAAGCCACTACTCGATATTGACAGGTAGGTCTGTCCTGATTACCTTATCTGCTGCAAAGTCATGGCGTCCCTCTCATCCGCATCAGCTCCCAGCCAGTAATGACTGCATCCATCAATAGTCTTGTCAAAAGTGTTGCACTGGCTGAACCAAGCCACTACTTGATATTGCCAGCTAGTTCTGTCCTGATTACCTTATCTGCTGCAATGTCTTGGCGTTCCTCTCATCCTCCCGCATCAGCTCCCAGAGGTCCTTCCCTTTGACGACAGTCCTCCAAAAGAGTTTAGTCCTCAGCCTGAAGTTAAGGGATTTGGTGATCAGGTGGATTACCGATACGACGTATTGCAAGTTTTCTATCCGCTCCATAACTGTGTGCTCCTCGAAGCTGCAAAAGCCCAAACTAGTTTTTAGCAGATATTTAAGGAATATTGAGGTTATACTCATGATGCAATTTTCAAAAAACTACTCCAGTTTCCATCGATCCTAGTTGGCAAAGATTTAAGAAAAAGTACGTTAACCATCAGACGGAGGTAATTTCGACATATCTCTGTTGTTATACGTCAGATCAAAAACTTATATATAACCTATCTTATAACAATTTTAATTTCCTTTAGATGGGGTTAAGTGCAGTTTTCTGGTATCTTGAATATAAATTGAGATATTTGAATTTTATATTTGTCAGCTTTCCGTAAACCGCCACTCCTACTCATGCCAGATTAAAAAATACGCTGTTATGGCATGGACTGCTTTATTCGAAGCTTAAATGCCAAATATTGTTTCCAGCTGACGTTTAATAGATGATACATGCGAATACGTACATCAATTACGATTTTTGCGTTCTAAACCATAGTAGGTAATGCCTGAAATCAGCCTGGAGGAGAGAGTTTAGAGGGGGAGTAACTGAAAATTCGAAATATCTCGGTTAATAAGAGTTAGACCAAAAAGGTTGATATAACCAATGTTTGTGGAATTCTATGTTTCTACAATTGTTGTTAAATACTTTTTTTTGAAAGCCGAAGTATTAAGTGAGTAATGAATTTTTGTTTTCAGCCTCCGACTTATAATCGACTGATTTTTACTATAAGTAACTGTATACATTTCAAATTCTGTTTTCATAGGTTTCTAGTTACAAGAGGATTCGGGAATAAATGGTGAGATGAGATCACCAGGTGGCATGCCAGCAGGTGGGAAATCTGCTTAGTTTACGCGACCCCTGCGTGACGGTCGTTTTAAGGCAGGGCTTTATCTTTTACGATACTTTAGGCCGGACTTTTTGTCTTACTATAAAACATATACTAACTGACTCGCATAGACCTACCATACACTTTGACTGAATTGCTGCTTGACCGTAGCCAGTATATAGACCAATTCCAACATGTGGAAAGTCTGCTTAATTACCACAGCCCCTGGGTGACGGACTTTGACATTTTCCGGGATGACATCTGTATGCACGTAAGTATGTATCGACTTATTTTGTAATAGTGGAATTGTATCTTCAGGACTGATGCAACGCCATATTGTGTACCTCCCCTTTTGATTGAAATCGACTAAAGGGGAGGGTGATTTAGATTGGGCCAACATAAAAAATTGCATATTTATCCCTGTTGTATTGGCTATTCTACAAGGTTGAATAGACCATTTTTTGGTTTAAAATAGATAGATACATAAATTATATTCCATGACATTTTTCGCTCCGATGCATTGGAACCGAAATATCACATCCGAATAAAATTATTTTAAGTTCAACCAAACACTTTTTTCATTTAATTTAATATGATTACAAATAAATCATGTTGTGAACACATCAGATTTTCTTTTTAGAAATGAATAGCAATGAAAATGTCTACATAATTGAATGAAATTGTCCCTGGCAATGAAAATGTCTACATTATTTGTTTGATTAATTTATATAAAAAACTAGCGACTGAACTTGACACATTACACACTGATCACATTACAGGACACGATGCCCTTAAACTTATTAAAAGAGAAGTCAGCTTAAAATGGGAAGTGGAATGGCATCAGACAGACACAAAACTACGAGAAATAAAAGACACTATTCGTGAATGGCTGTCAAGTAATCGGGACACTAGAAGAGAAGTATTTCTTGCACGTTTGAGACATGGCCATTCACACAGCAACACACGGACACCTCATGACTAGGACTGATCCACCTTTATGTACACTCTGCAATACACAACTAACTATCAAACACTTACTTACAGACTGCAGACTAATAACCGACAAGAACTTACCCACCAACCTATCAGAACTACTACACGACAACAGCCCATACATCGCGACAATCATGAAACACCTCCAACAGACACATCTTTTCAACTACATTTAGAACTTTTACCAAACCTTAACTTAAAGAATTCGAATCTGCTACCATTAATATACACTGGAGAAAATGTAACCGTGCCGACCTACGACTGTAGATATTTTAACATATTTTTCTTTTATTTTAAGGTGGCTATACCAACTCTTAGTTTTATAATATGAGAAGTGTGAATCGCTAAAATTGCGACACACATAAATAAATAATATAAATTTATATAAATAATTACAAATAAATAAAACGTTCCTCACCTGAAATAGTTAACAATGAAGAAGTCGTAGGCGAATAGTGTAAAAGTGATAAGAGTGATAAGGTTGAAGAACTTATTCTTGTTCCAAGGGCTGAGAGAAAGTCCTGTTATTTCTAAAGTCTTCTCCATGTAATAGAACTGATCGTCTGCGCTGTCAACATAATTAAATAATGTACAACAAGAAACGTTTTCTGATAACGTTAATTTATGTTCAGAAAAACTAACGCACAGGGAATGGGCAAAATAAGCAGATTTCCCAAGTTCAAATGAAAACCATATCTAATATATACGGTTGGAATAAGACGTTTAATGATACGTTAACATTGTTGGAGTATATGTGGAGGTTTACTGAATGCTAAACAAAATATATATAAATAACACACTTAATATTCGAGATACAAAAAAAAATTGAATAGAACATTATATGAATATTGAAATTTAAAAATGACGAGCATATAATATTTCTTCATTCGGCTATTAATAACAGATATATTTTAACCCCAGCCTCTCCCAGACTTATTTTAGGCGTTAACGAACTTTGTCTTTGTTTTTAGATGAAAAGCTTATATATTACTTTTGGTAACGACCAAACAAAAATTATGGTAACAGAGTATGTATGTGTGTGTGTGTGCGCGTGTGTTTATATATATATATATATATATATATATATATATATATGTATATATATATATATATATATATATATATATATATATATATATATATATATATAGAGAGAGAGAGAGAGAGAGAGAAATAAATAGATAGATAAATACTTTAATTGCTTAACAGGATTTCCACTTAGCAAAGGAACTCCGCTGATATGATGACTAGTTTGAAAATTAAAAAATAAATAATATTAATAAATAAATGCATACATGTATATACTTAAATAAAAACACTTCCATAAAATAATATAATTCAAAGTATTACAACTATAAAAAGTCCGTCACGCAGGGGCTGCGTAAACTAAGCAGATTTCCCACGTGAAGTTTTATAATTGAAATTTCAGAATAGAGAGTCAAACAGTTACGGGAAGGGCCCGAACTAGCTCTTGACGGAAACTCACGACTAGACCCGAAGTTAGCCGAACTCATCTCAGAAGCTGAAAACAGAAAAATGGAAATATCTCGGTTAATATTCAAGATACAGAATAAATGTATATAACATTATTTATAGTAAATTTAATTTTCAATAAGATTTCTTCTATATAATTTTTCGATCCGACGTATAGTAACAGAGATATTTCGAATTTTCGAAAATCCTCCCCTCTAAACCCCCCCCCCTCCCACTGGTCCAATTTCAGCCATTAACGAACTTGATCTTTATTTTTGCATAAAACGTTTAAATATCGAGTTTGGTAACGATCAAACGAAAATTGCGACCGCTAGAGCGTTAACAGACAAATATATATATATATATATATATATATATATATATATATATATATATATATAATTTTGAACGGACCTCATTTTCGTCATCATGGACATTTGAAGAAATTTTTCGAAAATCGCGTCATGAGTACGACCTCAATAGCTGATTTCCCTTAAGGGAAATCTGCTAAAACAACAAAAAAATATAATAGTAAGTTAAATATTACACTTTTACATTCAAAATTATTTCTAATAAAATTATATCACTTTCAAAATCAATAAGAGATTTTTTTCTATTAATGACATAAAAAGAGAAAACATACAACAATTATAAAATCCATCAAAAATAATTATTAATAGCAAATAAATGGCATTTCAATTTGTTCATCAGTTACACATATAACACTGTTAATTTATGTTCGTTATTACTGCTGAGTGCTTTGAGGGAATAACATGGCTTTTCTCTCTCCAAGTACACAATATTCTCCACTTCCAACAAGACTGCTGTGAAACACTTGGTTTTCTTTGGAAATAAAATAAATATATTTGGCCCTCATAGGTCTATATACAGTGCAGTATAAAAATAAAGGATAAATGCTTTCGTTGATGTCGAAATATAGCTTTGTTTATGGGTAATGGGTAGATTTATGTTCAGATTATTTTCAGTTATCCCTGCAGTTATATTAATGTTCTTCTATACAGACTACGCATTGGCCATTCCTTGCTGACCCACGGACACTTAATGACAAACAAGGACACACCGACTTGTAGACATTGTAACGAAACATTAACTGTACATCACATATTGACTAACTGTCGACTAAGAGACAATTTAGATATTCCACATGACTTACAGGAACTTTTGACCGATAACAGTAATTACCTAGACTCAATCATTAAACACCTAAAAGACATTAATATATACAACACACTATAATCTACAATTTCCACACACACACTACTCCTTACTTCTTTCTTACATTAGCAGGGTGTATAAACATTAATTTTATTTATTATTATTTTAATATATTATTTTATTTTTTAGTTTCCCTTTCCCTCCCCCCTTTTTTTTTTTATTTATTCATTTTTTTTTTGGTTTTCTCTTTTTTTTTTTAATTTACTTATTTCTTTGCTTTTCTCTTTTCCTTATTTTATTATTATTATTTATTTCTCCCCCCCCCAGGCAATCGTATATTTTCATTTATTTTATTTTCACCATCTTGATGTTTCAATACAATAATATTTGATTGTTATAAAAATGGAAATCCAATGAACCCAACAAAAACCCACCTTTGCTCATTCCTTTTACGTTTCCCTCTATTTTTTTTTGCTATTCTTTTTTTTTTTGCGTGCACGATTTAATTATGAGTAAATCGCCGGTGTTGCGTAACTCATTTAAATAAATAAATAAAAAAAAAATAAATATTTGTCGTGGCTTTTCTATTGACACCATCATTCAACAGTTTGTCTCTGCAGGCAGCAATAATTGAAGGCATACTAGAGCTGAGAGTATGCAGATCCTGGTTTAGCCAAATATTGAAGAAATTCAGTTTAACAAACAGCCCCTTGAAGTGGCTGTACCACTTATAGCGAATAGTGTTTGATGGCGACTGGTCTAACAAAGAGCCTATTGTAACATTGCCTAGGTAACTTACTATTATCCATAGGAAATATTCTACAGATCTAGGTAAGTGAGGCTTTTCAAATGTGGCAGGAAACAACTTCTGACCCAGTTTCAAGTCTTATGATGCAATTGGGTATTGTCTTTATTAGTTTAAACAGGTTTAATGTAGAAATTAAGACTGCTCGAGGAAAATGCCGGAAACTGTAAAGAGGATTCCCAAATAAACAAATTTCTTCACCTGTTCTACTTATTTCATATTGTAAAGAAATGTCCCATGTGTATAGCGTATAATATTTAGTGTTTAAGCATAGCATACAGGGTTTCATGTTAAAACAGCTTATATTTATTATAACATGAGTAGGAGTGGGGTGTTTACTGAAGCCTGAAAACTGAAAATTCCAAATATCTCGGTTTATATTCATATTAGCGAACATACATTTATAACAACATTTATGAACAATGAAATATGACCGTTTTTAATTAATCTATGTGACATATAATAACAGAGATATTTAGAATTTTCGAAATTTATATATATATATATATATAGCTCGGTCCGTTACCCTTGATTTTGAACGTACCTCATTTTCATCATCTCCTAGATAGGATCGATGGACATTTGAGGAATAGAGAATTTATTGGTGAGATGACATTACTAGTTTGTCTTTCCAGCAAGTGGGAAATCTGCTTAGTTTAAGCAGCCCCTACGTGACGTACAAACAGTAGATTTTCCTTAAGGGAAATTAGCTATTGATGTCGTACTCATGACGCGATTTTTGAAAAATTTCTCCAAATGTCCATCTATCTCACCCAGGAGATGACCAAAATGAGGTCCGTTCAAAACTGAATGTTTGTGTGTGTGTGTGTGTGTGTGTGTGTGTGTGTGTGTGTGTGTGTGTGTGTGTATTTGTCTGCTAACGCTCTAGTGAGCGAAAACTCTCTAGGGGATTTCGAAAATTCTTAATATCTCCGTTATTATGCTTCGGACCGAAATATTGTATAGAACCAATCTTATTGAAGGTTATGGGCTTATTGGTATGTTCTATAAATGCTGTTATGTAGGTTTTTAAGCTATATTGATTATTAACCGAGGTATATGCATTTTTTTAGTTTTCGACCCTCAGTAAACCCCCACTCCTACTCATGTCATATTAACAATAAGCTGTTATTTCACGATGCACTTTATTTGACGCCTAAATACCGAGTATTGTTCTCATTGAAATTTTCACGTTTTGAGTTAAATGCAAATACATGACGCAAGTGGGAAATCTGCTTAGTTAACGCAGCCCCTGCGTGTCGGCCATTTTTTTCCACTCAGCTGATTTGGTGCGTGCGCACGTTACTCGGACAGACTGTCACACGCCATACATATTCTGCCATTTCGAACAGTGACATTTTTCTCTCTGCTCTGCTCGCCCTTCAGTTTTTGAGTATTGCAGATTCCCCCAGTTTATCTCCTTTAATGCTTACGAAGTTAAGGCAAGACTTCTAGCGTTCATTTCATCATTTCTAGAGTTCATCATCGCTTGAGTGGTCGATGCTACTCATCATCAGTCACCACAGTTGTCCTCGATCGATTTCTGCCCGTGCTATCCATAAAATCATCTCTTCAGGTAAGACTAACATATATTTTACCTCACCTGACATCACATTTTGCTTCTGGAACCTATATTTTCGAATCGTTTTAGCAGATTTTCCCTAAAGAAAGTCAACTACCAAGGTTGTTTTCTTGATTTTCGAAAAGATTTTTCAAATGTCAATCGATCCCTCGTTTACTCTAGCGGGCTTTATATTCATTTGATCGTTACCAAAGTCTATATAGGCTTATCACATAAAACTAATGCCCATAAAGAGTTTAAATAGGACCAGGAAGGGTGTGGGGTGAGATAAAACGTTCCGCTATTACGGCTCAACTCGAAAAATGTTATATGACCAATCACGTTGTAGATTTGCTTTTCTAGATCTCATTTATCCATTTTAAGTAAACAAAAACTCAGATGTTTAGCTAATTAGCAAACATAGTTACACAAGAAAATTCATTTTCAAGAGCTAAAACGGACAACTGTAATAAAATGCACCAAATCTTCAATCCAATTGAAAGCCAATTAGCGTTTCATTAAATAGTTAACAAGCCAGAAATGGCATTCAAAACTTCATTTAATATTATTATCATTATCATTCAAAACTTCATTTAACATCACTCTGTACTTGCACTTATAGTGTTCTCTAGGAAACTACTCTTCTCATATTACTGTATCCAAATCTTTCTACATCTCTAGGTTTTATTAGATTTCCCCTAAGGGATAGTACTCATGGCAATACGAATTCTGCAATATTTCCTTAAATGTCCATCGATCCTACCTAGGAGTTGAGAGCAGTTCAAAATTGCATACATATATATTTGTATCTATGTTGATTGGAAAGTCCAAGATGACTAATTAATTAATTTTTTTTATTTCCGACGATAGCCAATTTCTTTTTGCAAAACATGCTGTTTATTTCGTTTATTAGGGGTTAACTATATTGCTGACGTCATCATCAAAACTAACGAATTTGTATGTGTCTCACATAAGGTCTGCTACATAAAGTATTAGGTGCTTAAGTTAGAGTTAAGTCAATTCATGATAATCAGATTGCTGTATTATTGTTGCCCCCCCCTAAATCCCCCCCCATTAATGGATTTGATCTTTAGTTAGGGTGCCCAGCTTCGCCCGGGAAATCATTTGAGGCTGAATGATAACGGTTGTAATCATGACTCATGTAATATTAACAATAAGCTGTTATATAAAGAACCCCTTCATTCCAAACTTGTGTGATACATGCCGACACGTCATGTTATGATGTCGTCATCGACTTAAAAGTTCCCTTCTTTTTTTTTACTGGGAAATGTTTACTTTATCTATACCGTACACCATATTCAACCGTTCCATTCAACACAAAAGATTGTATTTGCTATTGGTGAAATGGGGAGTGGAATAGTGAGGGTTTAGTGTGTGGGAGAATTCAAAAAGTCA
This sequence comes from Riptortus pedestris, assembly GCA_019009955.1. Classification (NCBI taxonomy): domain Eukaryota; kingdom Metazoa; phylum Arthropoda; class Insecta; order Hemiptera; family Alydidae; genus Riptortus; species Riptortus pedestris. The sequence continues at coordinate 16,306,598 of CM032228.1, forward strand.
AAATATTTCCGTTATTATAAGTCGGACCGTAAAATGTTATACAGCCAATCTTGTTAACCTATTGATTTTCTACAATTTTTGCTCTATGCGGACCTCACTTTTGTAATTTCCTGGGTAGGATTGATGAACATATGTAAACATTTTACGAAATTCTCGTCATAAGTACAACTTCAATAGCTGATTTCCATAAAAGAGAAATCTGCTAAAAGTGGGAATTTATTGTAGGGAGGAAATTAGAAAATACAATAATATTGAAGGCAGAAAAAAAGTGTGTAAATCAACATTTACAAAAAATTAAATTTACAATAACATTGGTAATATAAGAATTTTCAATGCGACTTATATTGATGGAGATATTTTGAATTTTCGAATTCGCCTCCCTCTAACCTCCTCCCTCCCCATCGATTCTTAATCCAATTGCAGCCATTGACCTATGTGATTTTTAGTGTTAAATGAAATTGTTAATTATCTAGGATGGTGTAGATCAAATAAACATTTCCGAGTCAAGAAGTCAAATCTTAATTGATGACATCTACACACAACATGTAAGATTGTTTGGAAACAATATTTGGTATTTAAGCTTGTAATAAGACGTTTCATCATATGTTTTATTATTGTTAAAGTGGAATGACTAAAATTGGGCATTTACTAAAGAGTGAAAATTTAAAAAAATTAAAAAATAAGGGTTTTCGTTAACTAAGCAGATTACCCACGTGCCTTTGCACATATTTGCATTTATCTCAAAATGTAAAAGTTCACTGAGAACAATATTGGTATTTATGCTTCAAATAAAGTGCTTCGTAATATAACGCTACAGAATAACAGTATTTATAGAACATTACATTTGCAATAAGATTGGTTCTGTACAACGTTTTGATTCGATGCATAATAACGGAGATATTCAGAATTTTCAAAGCTCACCCCATCTAAGCCCCACTCTTGGAACTCGTGTCATGATTACCTCCTGGATAGAAATCTGCTATTCCCTTAAGAGCAATCTGCTAAATTACAAAATCTCACATAACAGTCAAGCTAGAGAAAAACAAGTGCGTTGAGAAACATTTATTTCTTAAATTTACAACAAGATTGGTTAAGCATGATTTTTAGATCCAGCACATAGTAACGGATATATGCAAATTTAAATTTTATATTTTCCCACCCACAAAACCCAATCTCAATTCCGCTTGAGGGGAAATCTGCTAACAATGTCTATCCAAGCATAACTATTATTTCTACCTCTCCATGTCCTTAAGGGAAATCTGCTAACAATGTCTATCCAAGCATAACTATTATTTCTACCTCTCCATGTCCTTAAGGGAAATCTGCTAACAATGCCTATCCTAGCATAACTAATCTGTCTACCTCTCCATGTTTGCTGTCCCCTGCCAAATATTCCATTGATCCGTTGCTGGCAGAACCAACACCTACTTTCTTCTCAATACTTAATGACAAACTTTAATCGCCTTCCAACATTCCACCTTCTCAATACAACCACCATTTACCAGCAAGTATAATAAGCCTAAATTATATTTCTCTTCGCCACTCCCAAAAACACCTTATCGTGGGATCATGCTGGCTTTGCTACAGCCTTAACGTCTAATTTCTCACCTCAAGGAGCTTCGGCTTTTGAATTATTTACAGTAATGGTGATACAACGACTAATACTGTTAAATTTAAGACTGCGTTGACCTTAACTCAGTTAAATTCAAGGATAGGAGCTGCATAATAAATACTTCTTATTATCCGTTTTGCGCATCGTCTTCACGAATGTTGAAGTTCGATATTTAGGATTGTTGTAACAAATAGCTGTACGTCTCCTCTTATGATCAAAAGTCAGTAACCCAGAGGCTGAGTAAACTAAGCAGGTTTCTCACGTGATGTCTTACAATAGATTAATCTACTTACTCGCAACACATAACACCACCGAGAATATTAAATGAATAAAGAAATACATGCAATGTGATATCTTTCAGTCAATTTTAATAACCTACCAACCGCTCAGAGCTGAACAGATAGAAATATTCTCCACCACAAAGAATATCAAATAACTGAAATATATCTGAATATAGCATATTTCTTTTATTGAAAACTATTTACTATATCTACTAACGTAATTTCTAATGAATCAGAATAACTTTTATCTCAATCAATCTAATTTAGAACAAGTTACTCTAAATAACAAAATAAAGAACTTTTGTTATGTGCATATTTGCCGAAAAACCAATAGGAAACGAAATATCGCTATTTTTAATTTTAGGCCTCCCTTACACCCCTACTCCTGCTCCATCTTCCGGGCTGATTTGTGAATCAAAACCATCCATGGCGTCACCCAAGAAAGTTCATTCAAATCGGTTCAGCCGTTTAGGAGGAGTTCAGTGACATACACATGTACAGTAGAATTATAGATACATACCTGTATAATTTTGAACGAACCACATTTTCGTCATCTATTAAGTAGGATCGTGGGACATTTGAAGAAAATTTACTAAAATCTCACCATGAGTACGAACTCAATACCTGATTCCCCTTAGGGGTGAGTGGGAAATGAGGTAAATCAAAATTTTAAAAAAAATCCGTCACGCAGGGGCTGCGTAAAGTAAGAAGATTGCCTTATGGATAAAATCTCAATTTATGACATAACGAATTTGAATTTATCATAATAAATGTTTCTTGATAACAATATTTGGTATATAAAATTAAAATAATGTGGTTCGTTATATAACAGCTCGTTGTTAATATGACGGGTTCACGAGAGCATGAAAACTAAAAAATCCAAATATCCGATAATATCCATGATAGACAAAATATGTATATAACAACATTTATATGTAATTTAATTTTCAATAACATTAGTCATGTACAATTTTTCAATCCGACTTATAGTAACGGAGATATTTTAAATTTTCGAAATCCCCTCTACACCACCCTCCCTCTAGTTCGATTTCTGCCAATAATGAACTTAATCTTTCTTTCTGAATAAAACGATTAAATATATAGTTTGGTAACGATCAAACAAAAATTGCGACCACTAGACATTTACAGACATATATATATATATATATATATATATATATATATATATATATATATATATAAATAATTTTGAACGAACCTCATTTCCGCCATCTACTAGGAAAGATCGGTAGAGGACATTTAACCCATTTCTTCCCATGGTTGCATATACGCAACCTTGAAATTTTATTTTTTTTTAAATTTTGTTAATGCTTACATTTTTATTTGATTGAATCTAAATTATTTCTGAGGGTCAAATGAATTAAGGGAATGTATCAAACTTTGATGAAATGATGATTTTATATTTTTAATGTAATTTTGAAATACAGCGAATTGAGCTTACTTGAATGAACGAAATTTAAATTTTTACTATGGAACTTTGCTCATGAAAAAATTTTTTTTTCATTTGATTGTGAGTTAAAACTAAGTTTCATTTAACAATAAAAAATATAAACAAGCAGTTAGATAAGTTTCCAAATAAACAGAAAGAGTAAAAAAGTGTATGTTGCGTATATGCAACCATGGGCATGAGGTGGGGCTCTCCTCTGGATGCCTGTTGATTCCTGTCCATTCCTATTTCTCACAACCCTAAAGAGATATTTGATTTGTTTTTAACTCCAAACCTAAAACATGAAATTGTTGAATACTCGTTGAAATATGCTAGGGATCAGAACAATCATAGCTTCAAAATGAGCATGCAGGATCTTGACAAATTGATTGGAATTCTAATATTTTCTGGATACCACAGCTAAGATTTTACTGGTCAAAGGACAAAGATAAAGAAGTTATGTTTGTACGGAACGCGATGTCACGGAATCCTTTTCAGGAGATTAAAAAATATATCCACTTATCTAATAATGATTCTCTAGATAAAAATGATAAATTCGCAAAAATTACTCCCTTATTTCAAAAAATTAATGAAAAATTTATGCAGTTTTTGGAGTCTTCGCTTATAACCTGTCAATAGATGAACAAATGATCCCCTATTTCGGGAGGCATTCGGCAAAAATGTTTATACGGGGAAAACCAATAAGGTTTGGGTTCAACTATGGTGTTTAGCTTCATTTAATGGATACATTTTCAAATTTATTCCCTATGGTGGTGCTGCAAATAAACTGCTAACATACCTAAATTTGGACTTGGGGAAAGGGTTTGTAAAAAGCCTAATAGAGGTCAAAAGTTCCACGAGAAATCATGTCATTTATTTTGACAATTTCTTTTCTAGCTATCAATTGTTTTCTACTCTCAGTGAAATGAATTTTTATGCAACGGGTACTGTTCGAGAAAATAGAACTGGAAAGTGCCCACTTTTGCCTGTGAAAGATATGAAAATGAAATCCAAAGGGACTTACGATTATGCTTTTGACAATACTCAAAAAGTGTTATTTGTACGATGGCGTGATAATGCTGTGTTAACTATTGGTACAAATTAATGGAACATTAGAGCCTATTCATAAAACTAAAAGATACAATAGGAAGACCAAAAAGCATGATTTGATTCCACAACCCAATGTCATTTCATCTTATAATAAAAGTATGGGTGGTGTTGACCTACATGATAATGCCATTTCCGATTATAGGATTCGAGTTAGAGGTAAGAAATGGTGGTGGCCTCTTTTTACCAATTGTATTGACTCCACCTGTGTAAATGCATGGAAGTTTTACAATATTGTTTCAGAACAAAAATTAACGCAGATAGAATTTCGATCATTCATTGTCCAGTCCCTTATGAAATCTGTTGAAGACAATTGCATTCGAAACTTTAATGAAGCAGCTCAAACACCCGATGAAACCAAACGAGGAAAACGCTCAAGATTATCAAATTCGCTCCAAATTCGTTACGACAATGTTGGACAAATAATAAAAAGAGCTGATAATTCTAAAAGAAGACGGTGTGACCTATGCAAATCACAAAACTGTGTATATATGCAAGAAATTGCATCCGGATTGTTTTGAAGTTTACCATGAAAAAATTAATATTTAGTTCACATATTTATAATTATTAAACTTCATAAGTAAATAATAAATATTATTTATAACTTAATAACATGTGTATATTGCATTTATATTGTATTATCTGAAAATTCTGTGTTGCTTTAAATATAATATTTTTTACATTGATCTAGTTTTTGACCCCCGTCCTGCCCAATGTTGCGTAAAAACGCAACAGTCTGTAAAATATAGCTTAAGCATAATAATTTTTATATTCTTATAAAAAACATTTTATTTTCATATACTTAAAAGCGGTTTTTCAAAGAAAACAAAAAAAAAAAATTTTTCCTATACCCTTGGGCAGAAATGGGTTAAAGAAATTTGTCAAAAATCGCGTCATGAGTACGACCTCACTAACTGATTTCCCTGATCTGCTAAATTCGATGTGGGCTTACTGAAGTTTGAAAAAAGAAAGTATGGCCTTGAATTTCACTTAGTATTTGATTATAGAATTAGTATTAGTATATAGAACAACAGTATTTTAAAAAAAATTGGTTCTATTACATTTTAAGATACGACTCATAGTAACGGAGATATAAATCCCCCAATTCCTAGTCCGATTTAACCATTAACGATTATGAACTTAGCCGTTGCATGAAATTGATAAATATCTAGTATCGCATAGATCAAATAAACATTTTCTAGACAAGTACGTAAAATCTTAATTGATGACGTAATCACACAACGAGTTTGCACGTACCGCGCATAATAGAGGCCTTCTGAAATCAACATTTGGCATTTAAGCTTAGAATAAAGTAGTCCGTGATATAATAGTTATTTATTATACAAGTGACGAAAGTAGATCATTTTACAACTCGAGTGAAACGTTTACCCACACGAGCGAAGCGAGTGTTGTAATTTCACGAGAGTTGTAAATTCTACTTTCGTCACGAGTGTAATATTAAATTTTTTCTGTAATCGTGTAATATATGATCAGATCTAACCAGAATATGAAAAAAATTAGGATGTTGTGAAGACTATGGTATGTTATTGGTAGGTTATAAGCATGGTTGTGAAAGGTTATAAGCATAGTTATAAAACAACTAGTGATGATTGTGAAGTAGTGCAGTTATAAACAAGTGCAGGTTATAAACAAGGAAGGTAATTATTATTATATTTAAATTTTAAAATATATTGATTATTTCCACCAATAATTCATTATGTTAAAATAAATTCTTACAATGTTAAGAAACATTTAAAAGCATTTAATTTCCAACTTCAAATTATTTTTTAATTTATACTTATTACTAATTAAGAAGGCAATTCACTTTCTTCACTCTATTGCAAAATGTTTCACATTCTTCACTCATTTCAGTTAAGTAATGTTACCATTATTCAACGATTACAGAAAAATTCTTTTGTAAAACGAATTTAATTTATTAAGGTGATTTAGTATATTGTTGATTTGTGGGCTAAGCATTCATTGTTCCTCCAGTTAGCATGTGTTTAATGGTTCATGGCATGTTCTGCAGAGAGGTCTTTCTGTACTAGTCATGACGTACGAGTGCGTAAATGTGAGTGTCTTATCCTAAGTCTCGTTAGTACAACTTAGATCAAAAACATAATTTACTTCTCTCCTTTTTGATTTTGACTTAGTGAGAATTTTAATATAATTTTGAACAATTTTAAATAATATAAATGTATTAGTATGTAGGAATTAGGTATATGGAAGGCATAATTTTGTTAATTTCATTTTAAATTTTTGTCTTTATTACTATTATAATGATCATTTGTTGTCTTCATTATTTGTTTTTAATGTTTATTTATTGTGTATAACTTTTATATTTTGGTTGAGTTTTTTGTTATTTCTCTATAAATTTGTTTTTACTTTACATTGTTAACATTTGAACCAAATCGCCTAGTTGCGGCTGCTCCTGTATAAATAAATATAAAAGCTTATTTATAATTTGTTCAATTCATCACTGAACACATTAGATAATGGTTGAAATCGTCCTTGGGGGAAAGTGGGTTTAGAGGTGGAAATAATTAAAAATTGAAATATCTCGATTATTGTGTGTCGGATCGAAAAAGGTTATATAAGCAATCTTGTTGGAATTTTAATTTTATTCCATTATTGATATATATCGTGGCGTTACAAGTGAAAAACATTAAGTCAAAATCATCAATTTTCGAATTTGTATTGCTTCTCGACAAGAAAAGGGTGATGTTTCTTCCTAGCAAAACCCATAATCTCAAGAGGTTTACGTTAATTTGTTTTAATGAAGTCAGTACACAAAAACGTAAAAAAAAAAGAAGAAGAAATCCGGTTTTATTTTCAAAGCCATGTTTTTTGACTTGGTGTGTTTCACTTGTAACCAACCTCACGATATATACTTTCTTCCTTATCAGGAATATTAAGCGAGTTATATGTATTAGCAAATTTCCCTTACAGAAAATCAGCTATTGAAGCCGTACTCATGGCGCGATTTTCGAAAATGTTCTTCAAATGTGCATCGATTATACCCAAGATATGACGAAAATGAGATCCGTTCAAAACTGAATATATATATATATATATATATATATATATATATATATATATATATATACATACATACATACATACATACATACATACATACATACATACATATACATGCACACGCACACAGGTATATGTATACTTATAATCGTCTGATTTTAGCTTAACGGAAATCAGCTATTGAGGTCATACTCATGACGTGATTTTCGAAAAATTTCTTCAAATGTCCATCGATCCTACCCAGGAGATGACGAAAATGAGGTCCGTTCAAAACTGTATATATATATCTATATATATATATATATATATATAAAATTGTAACCTCTGTCTGTACATTGATTTTTTTCACGAAATTTCACGATAACTTTTCGTTTCACATGTCATAGACACCATAACTGCATTTTGTTTCTTTGGTGTCTGTTTGTTTGTTTGTTTGTTTATTTGTTTGTTTGTTTGTTTGTTACCTTTTCACGCATAAACGGCTGAACCGAATTTTATGAAACTTGGTATGTATATTACTACTAGCCCAACTTAGACTTTAGGCTATATTAATTTTCTCTGAGGCGAACAGGAGTGGGGGTTATAAGGGAAGCCTGAAATTAAAAATAGCGATATTTCGTTTTCTATTGGTTTTTCGGCAAATATGCACATAACAAAAGTTGTTTATTTTGTTATTTAGAGTAACTTTTGTTATATACACTTTTGTCGTATACCGAAGTTTAAATGTGTTATACGATAAAAATTATAGCGGGAGTCAACAATATTATTTGCCAAAAAAGACTCAACCGAACTTAATAAAACTCGGTATGTGTATTAGCAGTGAGGCCTTCATTATAATAAGCCATACCAACATTTCTATGGACGGGCAGGAGTGGGGGTTATAAGGGAAGCCTGAAATTAAAAATAGCGATATTTCGTTTCCTATTGGTTTTTCCGCAAACATAAACATAGCAAAAGTTGTTTATTTTGTTATTTAGAGTAACTTTTGTTATATACACTTTTGTCGTATACCTATGTATAAATGAGTTATACGTTAAAACCTTAGCGGGCACTAACGGCTGAACCGAACTTAACAAAACTCGGTATGTCAATTAGCATTAATTCTTCCATGATTATAAGTTATATTAAAATTTTTAGGTTCGAACGGAAGGGGGGTTATAAGGGAGGCCTGAAATAAAAATTCACCATATTTACATGTATAAGAGACGGGAAATATAAAAATAGCGAAGACTGTGAAGAATTATCGAACAAATAATTCTATTATTAGCAAATCACCGGCAACGACGGGTATCAATCCTAATCTATCTATATATATATATAAAATTGTAACCTCTGTCTGTACATTGATTTTTTTCGCGAAATTTCACGATAACTTTTCGTTTCACATGTCATAGACACCATAACTGCATTTTGTTTCTTTGGGGTCTGTTTGTTTGTTTGTTTGTTTGTTACCTTTTCACGCATAAACGGCTGAACCGAATTTTATGAAACTTGGTATGTGTATTACTACTAACCCAACTTAGACTTTAGGCTATATTAATATTCTCTGAGACAAACAGGAGTGGGGGTTATAAGGGAGGCCTGAAATTATAAATAGCGATATTTCGTTTCCTATTGCTTTTTCAGCAAATATGCTCATAACAAATGTTGTATTTAGTTCCATCAGGTAGATAAATTATTAAAATAATATTCTGAATCAATATTCTAAGGAAAACAACGATGATAACGCTCCTGCGAGAGCGGAAATGGACGGGAGGTAATTGAGTTTAGTTATTTCCTGTGGAATGCTGCCACGACGGGAAGTGATTTCCACTGAGGCTTACAAATACGAATATAATCTTATGTATAAAACTATGCTAAAACTATATGTGCTTGGTTTGATTTTTGGCAGGAAATATGTTCATTATAGATGGAATTTAATTGTGATAAATGCTACCCATGATTATGGTTTGAATTATTCAAAAACCGTGAGTCAAAAAGTCGTGAGGGATAAATTAGGAACCCATTTTCATATATTCTTCAAAACTAAAATTTCTATTCTATTAACCCTGAAAGTTACACTTTAGGATTGGCTGTTTTGAAAAAACAATACATCGTGGAGGGAAGTGCAATTTTACACATTGAAGTCTTGCTATAAAAATACCATCACCAGTCAGCCCCAAATGAATTCCCCCGTGCGAAGCCGGGTATCTGAGCTAGTATAAATATATATATATATATATATATATATATATATATATATATCTATATATATAAAAAATTGTAACCTCCTGTCTGTACATTGATTTTTTTCCAGAGCGAAATTTCACGATAAAATCTTTTTCGTTTCACATGTCATTGACACCATAACTGCATGTTTGTTTCTTTGGTGTCTGTTTTTTGTGTTTGTTTGTTTATATTTGTTTGTTTGTTTATTTGTTTGTTTGTTTGTTTTGTTACCTTTTCAACGCATAAACGGCTGAAGCCGAATTTTATGAAACTTGGTCTATGTTATATTTACTACTAACCCAACTTAGACTTTAGGCTAATATTAATTTTCTCTGAGACGAACAGGAGTGGGGGTTATAAAGGAAGCCTGAAATTAAAAATAGCGATATTTCGTTTTCTATTGGTTTTTTCAGTAAATATGCACATAACAAAAGTTGTTTATTATAGTTATTTAGAGTAACTTTTGGTAATATACTCATTTGTCGTATACGGAAGTATAAAATGAAGTTATACGCTAAAAACTATAAGCGGGAGTCCCACAATTTTATTTGGCACAAATAGACTCAAACCGAACTAAACCAAACTCGCTATGTGAAGATTAATACTAAACGATTTCCTTATAATAAGCCATACTAACATTTCTAGGTGACGGGCAAGGAGTGGGGGTTTATAAGGGAGGCCTGAAATTAAAAATAGCGATTGATTTCGTTTCCTAATTGGTTTTTATTTCGGCCCCCCCCCACATATGCACATAACAAATAGTTGTTTATTTATATTGTTATTTAGAGTAACTTTTGTTATACACACTTTTTCCGTATACCCAATTATAAACGAGATATACGGTGAAACCTATAGCGGAAGTGAAGAATTTTATTTGGGACGAAAGACCCAACCGAAATAAATAAAACTCGGTATGTGTATTAGGACTAACGCTTTCATTATAACAAGCCATACCAATATTTCTTGGGACGGGCAGGAGTGGGGGTTGTAAGGGAGGCCTGAATTTAAAAATAGCGGTATTTCGTTTTCTCATTCGTTTTTTCGGCAAATAAGAACATAACAAAAGTTGTTTATTTGGTTATTTAGAGTAAACATTTGTAATATTATTTTTTTCTTTTAACAAAGTATAAACGAGATATACACTATAAACTAAAGTGGGAGTAAACTAGTTTCATTGGACGCTATCGATTAAACCGAACTTAAAAAAACTCTGTATGTCAATTAGCATTAATTCTTTCATGATTATAAGCTATTATTAAAATTTTTAGGTTAGAACGGGAGTGGGGGTTATAAGGGAGGCCTGGAATAAAAATTCGCGTTATTTTCATTGTCTATTTGTTTTTCGACAAACATGCACATAAAAAAAGTTGTTTACTTTGTTATTTATATTAACTTTTGTTTTATACATTTCTCCAGGAACAATGTGTGGAGCAAGTAATTTGCTTAGAAATATTGATATGCTCAACAATTCATTAAAAATTTGAACTATGAGGTACCTCACCTGGAAAAATTAATTCAAATTATAGATATGTATTTTGTCCTTAATAATTTAAATCTATGCATAATGCACAGGAAACGGGAATATGACAATAATGGAGGACAGTGATGTCTTACATAAGAAATTAATTTTATTATTAACAAATCCACAGAAACGACGGGTATTAACCCTAAACACTGGGATGTGTAAATGTCAAAATTGTGCAAAATAAAGCCTTGCCAAAAAAATATCATCACCATTCAGCCTCAAATCAATTCCCGGGCGAAGCCGGGTATCTGAGCTAGTATATATATATATATATATATATATATAAAATTGTAACCTCTGTCTGTACATTGATTTTTTTTTGGCGAAATTTCACGATAACTTTTCGTTTCACATGTCATAGACACCATAACTGCATTTTGTTTCTTTGGTGTCTGTTTGTTTGTTTGTTTGTTTATTTGTTTGTTTGTTTATTTGTTTGTTTGTTTGTTTGTTACCTTTTCACGCATAAACGGCTGAACCGAATTTTATGAAACTTGGTATGTATATTACTACTAACCCAACTTAGACTTTAGGCTATATTAATATTCTCTGAGACGAACAGGAGTGGGGGTTATAAGGGAGGCCTGAAATTAAAAATAGCGATATTTCGTTTTCTATTGTTTTTTCGGCAAATATGCACATAACAAAAGTTGTTTATTTTGTTATTTAGAGTAACTTTTGTTATATACACTTTTGTTGTATACCTAAGTATAAATGAGTTATACGCTAAAAACTATAGCGGGAGTTCACAATTTTTATTTGGCATAAAAGACAAGACCGAACTAAAAAAAACTCGCTGTGTGTATTTAATACTAACGATTTCATTATAATAAGCCATAACTAACATTTTACAAGGGACGGGCAGGAGTGGGGGTTATAAAGGGAAGGCCAGAGAATTAAAAATAGCGATATTTCGTTTTCCTATTGTTTTTTCGGCAAATATGCCATCATAACAAAAGTTGTTTATTTTGTTATTTAGAGTAACTTTTGTTATACTGCCACTTTTGCCGTATACCGAAGCATAAATGAGTTATACCTATAAACTAAAGGGGGAAGTCCACAATTTTTATTTGGCACTAAAAACTCAACCGAATTAAACCAAACTCGGTTTTATGTGAATTAGTACTACCGCCTTCCATTATAACAAGCTATACTAACATTTCAAGGGACGGGTAGGAGTGGGGGTTGTATAAGAACGCCGTGAAATTTATAATAGTGATATTTTTGCTTCCTATTAATTGCAATTTTCGTCAAATAAGCACACACAAAATTCGTTTATTTTTGTTATTTAGAGAAACTTTTTTTTTAATATTCAACTAATTGTCATCGTATACCGAAATATTAAGACGTTATATACGCTAAAAATTATAGCGGGAGTACAACAATTTTATTTTGGCACAAAAGACCTCAACCGAACTAAAATAAAACACTCATAATTTGTCAATTAGCACAAACGCCTTCCTTAAATAAGCCATTCTAAACATTTCTATGGACGGGCAGGAGTGGTTGTTCTAAGGGAGGCATGAAATTAATAATAGCGTTATTTCATTGTCTATTGGGTTTTCGGCAAATATGCACATATCCAAAAGTTTGGTTTATTTTGTTATTTAGATTAACTTTTGTTTTATACATTTCTCCAGGAACAATGTGTGGAGCAAGTAATTTGCTTAGAAATATTGATATGCTCAACACTTTTTTCAATATGAAATACCAGGTACCTCACCTGGAAAACTTAATTCAAAATGTATACAATGTATTTTCTCCTTAATACTTCCAAATCTATGCATAATGCACAAGGAGACGGGAAATATGACAATAATGCAGGACCAGTGAAGTTTTACATAAAAAAAAATAATTTTATTATTAACAAATGCACAGCAACAACGGGTATTAACCCAGAAACACTGGAACGTGTAAATGTCAAATATAATTGTTGCAATGTAAAAGCCTTGCCAAAAATATACCATCACCATTCAGCCTCATATCAATTCCTGGGCGAAGCCGGGTATCTGAGCTAGTATCTATCTATATATATATAAAATTGTAACCTCTGTCTGTACATTGATTTTTTTCGCGAATTTTCACGATAACTTTTCGTTTCACATGTCATAGACACCATAACTGCATTTTGTTTCTTTCGTGTCTGTTTGGTTTGTTTGTTTGTTGTTTGTTTGTTTGTTTATTTGTTTGTTTGGTTTGTTGTTACCTATTCCATCCAACGCATAAACGGCAGAACCGAACTTTATTGAAACTTGGTATGTATATTACTACTAGCCCAACTTAGACTTTAAGGCTATATTAATATTCCTTCTAAGACGAACATGAGTGGGGGTTATAAGGTGAGGCCCTGAAATTAAAAAATAGCGATAATTTCCTTTCAAATTGCTTTTTCAGCAAATATGCACATAACAAAAGTTTATTTTATTTTGTAATTTAGAGTAACTTTTGTTATATGTACGTTTGCCGTATACGGAAGGTATAAACGAGATATTACACTAAAACCTATAGCTGGAATTGTCCACAATTTTATTGGGCACAAAAGACCTCAACCGAAACGAAATAAAATCGGTATGTGTAATTTTAGCACTAACGACTTTCATTATAATAATCCAATTACTAGACTTTTTCTAGGGACGGGCAGGAGTGGGGGTTGGGGTTAAAAGTGAGGCCTGAAATTAAAAATAGCGATATTACGTTCCTATCTGCTTTTTCAGCAAATATGCAACATAATCAAAAGTTGTCTTCTATTTTGTTATTTAGAGTAACTTTTGTGAAATACACTTTTGCCGTATAACGCCGAAGTTTAAAAGAGTTATACGCTAAAAACTTATAGCGGGAGTCCACAATTTTTTTTGCCAAAAAAGACTCAACCGAACTAAATGAAAAACTCGGTATGTGAATTAATACTAAACGATTCCATTAATAATAAGCCATACTAACATTTCTAGAGACGGGCAGAAGTGGGGGTTTTATGGAAGGCTTGAAATTAATAATTGTGATATTTCGTTTCCTATTGGGGTTTCGGCAAAAGTGCACATAACAAAAGTTGTTTATTTTGTTATGTAGAGTAACTTTTGTTATATACACTTTTGTCGTATACCGAAGTTTAAATGCGTTATACGCTAAAAATTATAGCGGGAGTCAACAATATTATTTGGCACAAAAGACTGTGAATTAGCACTTAATTATAATAAGCCATACTAACATTTCTAGGAACGGGCAGAAGTGGGGGTTATAAGGGAGGCCTGAATTTACAAATTTTATTATTAACAAATCCACAAAGCTGACGGGCATTAACCCTAAACACTAGACGGGTAAAGTTGTCAAAATATTGTGCAAAGTAAAGCCTTGTCAAAAAAATACCATCACCATTCAGCCTCAAATCAATTCCCCGGCGAAGCCGGGTATCTGAGCTAGTCTATATATATGGTGTATAAAATTGTAACCTCTGTCTGTACATGATTTTTTTTCGCGAAATTTCACGATAAATTTTCGTTTCACATGTCATAGACACCATATCTGCATTTTGTTTCTTACGTGTATGTTTGTTTGATTGTTTGTTTGTTTGTTTGTTTGTTACCTTTTCACGCATAAACGGCTGAACCGAATTTTATGAAACTTGGTATGTATATTACTACTAACCCAACTTAGACTTTAGGCTATATTAATTTTCTCTGAGACGAACAGGAGTGGGGGTTATAAGGGAAGCCTGAAATTAAAAATAGCGATATTTCCGTTTTCTATTGCTTTTTCAGCAAATAAGCACAAAACTAAAGTTGTTTATTTTGTTATTTAGAGTAATTTTTGTTATATACACTTTTGTCGTTTACCGAAGTTTAAATGCGTTATACGCTAAAAATTATAGCGGGAGTCAATAATATTGATGCCAAAAAAGACTCAACCGAACTAAATAAAACTCGGTATGTGTATAGCAAGTGAGGCCTTCATTATAATAAGCCATACCAACATTTCTAATGACGGGCAGAAGTGGGGGTTATAAGGGAAGCCTGAAATTAAAAATAGCGATATATCGTTTCCTATTGGTTTTTCCGCAAATATAAACATAACAAAAGTTGTCTATTTTGTTATTTGGAGTAACTTTTGTTATATACACTTGTGTCGTATACCTAAGTATAAATGAGTAATACGTTAAAACTTTAGCGGGCACTAACGGCTGAACCGAAGTTAACAAAACTCGGTATGTCAATTAGCAATTAATTCTTCCATGATTATAAGTTATATTAAAATTTTTTAGGTTCGAACGGAAGGGGGTTATAAGGGAGGCCTGAAATAAAAATCACCATATTTACATGTATAAGAGACGGGAAATATAAAAATATCGAAGACTGTGAAGCCTTATCGAACAAATAATTCTATTATTAGCAAATCACCGGCAAAGACGGGTTAATCAATCCTAAACACTGGCACGGGGTAAATGTCAAAATATTGTGCAATGTAAAGCCTGCTAAAAAATACCATCACCATTCAGCCTCAAATGAATTCCCCGGGCGAAGCCGGGTAATCTTGAGCTAGATAGAGTATATAAAATTGTAAACCTCTGTCCTGTACATTGATTTTTTTTATTTCGCGAAATTTCCGATAACTTTTCGTTTCACATGTCATAGACACCAATAACTGCATTTTGTTTCTTTCGTGTATGTTTTGTTATGTTTTTGTTTGTTTGTTTGTTTGTTTGTTTGTTTTTTGTTTGTCTACCTTTTCAGACGCATAAAACGAGCTTGAACGGGCGAATTTTATGAAAACTTGGTATGTATATTAACCTATTAACCCAACTTAGACTTTAAGGCTATAATTAGAAATTTTCTCCTGGAGACGAACAGGAGTGGGGGTTATAAGGGAAAGCCTGAAATTACAAAAAAATAGCGATATTATCGTTTTATATGGGTTTTTCGGCAAATTATGCATGCATAACGAAAAGTTGTTTATTATTTGTTATTTAGAGTAAACCTTTTGTTATATACACTATATGTCGTATACCGAAGTTTAAATTCCGTATATTACGCTCAAAAAATTTTATATAGCGGGAGTCAACAATATTATTTGCCAAAAAAGACTCCAACCGAACTAAATAAAACTCCGGTATGTTTATTAGCAGTGAGGCCTTCATTATAATAAGCCATACTAACATTGTCTATTGACGGTCCAGGAGTGGGGGTTATAAGGGAAGCCTGAAAATTAAAAATAGCGATATTTTTCGTTTCCTATTGGTTTAACCGCAAATATAAACATAACAAAAGTTGTTTAATTTTGTTATTTGGAGTAAACTTTTTGTTATAATTACACTTTTTTCTTAATACCTGAATTATAACCTTTTACGAGATATACGCAAAAAATTATAACGTGTAATTAGAACAATTTTAGCGGGCACTAGACGGATGAACCGAACTTAACAAAACTCTCGGTATGTCCAATTAGCATTAAATCTTCCATTAATTATAAGTTATACAAAAATTTTTAGTTCCGAACGGGAGGGGGGTTATAAGGGTGTGGCCTGAAATAAAATTTCACCATATTTACATGTATAAGAGACGGGAAATATAAAAGATATCAAAGACTGAGAAGAATTATCGAACAAATAATTCTATTATTACCAAATCCACGGTCAACGACGGGTATCAATCCTAAACACTGGGACGCATGAGTGGGGTTGTAAGGGAGGCCTGAATTTAAAAATAGCGTTATATCGTTTTCTATTTGGTTTATTCGGCAAATATGAACATAACAAAAGTTGTTTATTTTGTTATTAAATCGAGTAACTATTGTGATATTCATTTTTGGCCTTTTAATGAAGTATAAACGAGATATATAAACTATAAACTAAAGCGGGAGTCAACTAATTTTATTGGGCGCTAAGGATTGCACCGAACTTAACAAAACACGTGTATGATCAACTCACATTAATTCTCCCCATGATTATAAGCTATATTAAAATTTATTAGTTTCGAACGGGAGTGGGATTATAAGGGAGGCCTGAAGTAAAAATTCAGGCCGATAAATTCATTGTCTATTTGTTCTCGTTTCGGCCAAAAGTTGCACATATCAATAGTTGTTTACTTTGTTTAATTATAGCAACTTTTGTTTTATAATTTCTCCAGGAACAATGTGTGGAGCAAGTAATTTGCGTAGAAATATTGATATGCTCAACAATTCATTCCAATTTGAACTATGAGGCACTTCGCCAGGAAAAATTAAGTCAAATCTATGTTAAAATTTTGTCCTTAATAACTGAAATCTCTGCATAATGCACAGGAGACGGGAAATATAACAATTTGGACGACAGTGAAGACTTGCATAAAAAATTAATTTTATTATTAACAAATGCCAACTGGTATAAATCCAAAGCACTGTAAATGGCAAAATAGTGCGCAAAGTAAAGCCTTGCCAAAAAAATACAATCACCATCCAGCCTCAAAGGAATTCCCGGGCGAAGCCGGGTATCTGAGCTAGTATATATATATATATATATATATATATATATATATATATATATATATATATATATATATATATATAGATATATCAATTTTTGTTTGATCGTTACCGAACTCGGTATTTAATCGTTTTATGTAAAAAGAAAGATCAAGTTCGTTAAAGGCTGAAATCGGACCAGGGTGAGGGGAGGTGGTTTAGAGGGGAGGATTTTCGAAAATTCGAAATATCTCCGTTAATATATGTCGAATCGAAAACTTGTATTGAACCAATCTTATTGAAAATTAAATTTACTATAAATATTGTTATGTACATTTATTCTCTATCTTGAATATTAACCGAGATATTCGCATTTTTATTAAGTGTATGCCGATAACTGAGGCTGCATAAACTAAGCAGATGTCCCTCTTGAAGTTTAATAATTGATAAACCTACATACGTACTGGTAATAAAAACCACCTGGAATATTAAGTGAATAAATACAAACGGTAATAAGAAACATTCCACTCCCGGCGGGAAGCTTCGGAAATGTAAACAAACAGGTCTGCCAACGGCTCACCGGAAAGAAAAAATATAACTGAAACATATCAGAATATAACATATTAATTTTATTGAAAACTGTTTACTTTATTTAGTACAGTCATTTATAATAAATCAGAATAATTTTTTCTAAATCAATCAAATTTTAGTAGTCCAAGAATTTAAGAAGGACATATTTGAAGGCACACACACACACTCATATATATACACAAATACACACAATTTTGAACGAACCTCATTTTTGTCATCTCCTAGGTAGTATCGTTGGACATTTGAAGAAAAATCGCGTCATGAGTACAACCTCAATAGTTGATTTCCTTTAAGAGAAATCTGCTCATAAGACTAAAAAAAAAAATCAGCCTTCAAAACTTTCTGTAGGGGCTCAGGTTAGACATGCGAGTTAAAGCGTTGACCTCTATCTCACATGGTAAACCTAGAGTGGCGAGTTCGATTCTTTTCCTGTGGCAAAAAAGGAAATATTTTAGTGACGAAATTCATTAAATAACATCCTAAAATCCCACCCTAGTTAGAAAAGGGTGGTAACCTGTAGATAACCCGTCCCGATTAGCCTAAGTTGCAAAAAGTGGACGTTAATAAATAATAATAAAACAACTTTTTGTTCTTCACATCTGGTTGTTCTGTTGCCATGACTACGTTCATTGAGTTACCACGGCAATTCCAATGCTGCAGGCTACATTAGTAATCAACATGGAATTTTCTCTAAGGCAGGCTCAAAAAATAATTTTGGTCACCTAAAACGATCATCCCTCTCTCTATGGACTGGACTACAGACCCTGGGAAGGAGCGAATATTATTGAGTTGAATGAGACCAGCCGCACTCTACAATCCAATAATATTTGGCACAGATAAATTTCTTGAACTGTGAATCACTGAATGCTTGTTTTGGGAATAGGATTGACTATAGATACAAAGTTTTTGAACGAAACTTCATCTCCTCTGGTAGGATCGATGGACAATTTGAAGACATTATTCGAAAATCGCCGCCATGAGTACAAACACTAAATAGTTTATTGGAATCTAGCTAAGAGTGATAAAATCTCCGTTAATATTCCAGATACAGACGAAATAGCATAGAACAAACTTCTTAGGAAATTAACAATATAACAAGGATGGTCATGCACCAATTGTTTGATCTGTCAAGCGGTGATGTTCCGAATTTTCAAAATTATGATAAACCTGCTAAAAGAGATCCTGAGCGAATGTGTTTCTTGTGCAACGTTGATCTGTGTGGGCTGAAGAATTTATTTTTTATCTGACACCACTGATCCAAAGGGGGGTTATTGAGAAGATTAAAGTTTGTGTTTTGACAACTCGCCATTTCTTATCTACGAAGAGGGGTTCTCATTTCGTATTGATAAGGGATAATTCTGTACCACGTGGGACTGTGACATACTGACTACTGACTGTCCTTGACTACATCGTCTGTCAATGTTGAGCCTGAGTGGGTTTAAGCGGTTTGCAAAAATCAAATTTGTATCATACTTGTGGCAGGAAATAAGGATGTCTAGTATTTGTAGCCATTACCATTTTAGCAAATTTCTATAAAGGGATATCTGCTATCGAGGTTGTACTCATGACGCGATTTTCAAAAAATGTTCATTGTTCTTAACTAGTAGTTGACGAATATGGGGTCCATCCAGATTGATTTATAAATATGCGTGTCTGTCCAGTGGACTTAATTTTTCTTTTTTCGTTACTTGATTATATAAAAAATCTGCAGGGGCTGCGTAAACCGAGCATATTATCCACTTACATAGTATGATTGTGAACACCTCACCACATATTCTTTATTTCTATGTAAAAAAAAAAAAAAACGAGAAGTAAAAGGGGCAGGGCGTCGGGGGGGGGGGCTCAAAAAAAGTTAGTACGAGTAACTCAATTAGTATTTGAGTTACGAAAAAAATCTAAGACCAACAATCATCATCACATCAGTAGTTTAACAAAATTTGCTTCTATATTATTTTACGATAACGGAAATATTTTTAATTTTCGAATAATCACCTTCTAAATCCTAACGTCCGATTTCAGCCGATAACAAATATTATCTTTATTGTTGAATATTGAGTATAGAGCAGATCGAATAAATATTTTCGAGTTCGAACGTAAACGCACTTTACTGTTACTTACAGAGCCACGGCACAGCACTGTTCTTCAAATAAAAACACTTTACCACACTGCAACTAAGTCGCTCTGAACGCACTTGATGAGAACTTAAAGACAGCTGAGAACAAACTTAAACTTTCGACCGAGTTTTAAATGCTTATATAGAGGAGCGAAAAAACATCAAGGATAAGGGCGAGACTCGTCCAGAAAGGTCGGGTCTTGCCTAGAACATCTGTCGGTCCCTTTGATCTACTATGCACTCCCCAATCACGTGATCAACTCTGTCCAATTCTTTCATGTACCTATTTAATTTTCACAACAATACTTATAACAACGGATATATTTTAAATTTTCAAAATTCTCCCTCTAAACCGCTCCCCTACCACTAATTAACGAACTTGATCTTCTTTTTCACATAAAACAATTAAATATCGAGTTTCCCCCCCCCACCCCCCCCCCCCCCCACCCCCCCCCCCCCCC
Source organism: Riptortus pedestris (assembly GCA_019009955.1). Classification (NCBI taxonomy): domain Eukaryota; kingdom Metazoa; phylum Arthropoda; class Insecta; order Hemiptera; family Alydidae; genus Riptortus; species Riptortus pedestris. The sequence goes on from CM032228.1 coordinate 16,327,411, forward strand.
ACCCCCCCCCCCCCCCACCCCCCCCCCCCCCCACCCCCCCCCCCCCCCACCCCCCCCCCCCCCCACCCCCCCCCCCCCCCACCCCCCCCCCCCCCCACCCCCCCCCCCCCCCACCCCCCCCCCCCCCCACCCCCCCCCCCCCCCACCCCCCCCCCCCCCCACCCCCCCCCCCCCCCACCCCCCCCCCCCCCCACCCCCCCCCCCCCCCACCCCCCCCCCCCCCCACCCCCCCCCCCCCCCACCCCCCCCCCCCCCCACCCCCCCCCCCCCCCACCCCCCCCCCCCCCCACCCCCCCCCCCCCCCACCCCCCCCCCCCCCCCCCCCCCCCCCCCCCCCCCCCCCCCCCCGACCACCCCCCCCCCCGACCCCCCCCCCCCCCGCACCCCTCCCCTCATCCCCCCGCCCCCCCCCCCCACGCCCCCAACCCAACCCCCCCCCACCCCCCCACCCCCCCACCCCCCCCCATCCATTGATCCGTTGCTGGCAGAACCAACACCCACTTTCTTCTCAATACTTAATGACAAACTTTAATCGCCTTCCAACATTCCACCTTCTCAATACAACCACTATTTACCAGCAAGGATAATAAGCCTAAATTATATTTCTCTTCGCCACTCCCAAAAACACCTTATCGTGGGATCATGCTGGCGTTCCTACAACCTTAACGTCTAATTTTTTCACCTCAAGGAGCTTCGGCTTTTGAATTATTTACAACAATGGCGATACAACTACTAGTAGTGTTAAATTTAAGACCGCGTTGACCTTAACTCAGTTAAATTCAAGGATAGGAGCTGCATAATAAATACTTCTTATCACCCGTTTTGCGCATCATTATTTTGACTAGTTACTACGTAACGTCTTCATGAATGTTGAAATTCCATATTTAGAATTGTTGATAGCTGTGTCTCCCCTTATGATCAAAAGTCCGTCACGCAGGGGTTGCGTAGACTCAGCACACTTCTCAGTGTCTCAAAAGGCTAGACAGACAGGCGAATGGAGATCGGAATATTAATAAGAAGGAGGAGGCGGCAAGGCTGCGACATGTCGGTGACGGGGCCCTGTCTTCTCTACGGGGACAGAGGTTCAGTCGCCCGGCGGTCGGTGGTCGTGGTCAGGCAGCTTTAATCAGATACCTCCTACATCTCCTCTCTATTATTAGTATGGGGGTTTTTTATTTTTTTAGAGGTCTCTTACAGTTCCTCTGGGTGGTTTTTTTCAGAGGTTCCCACCCACTGTGATATGTTTTCCATATACATCTGTAATTTGTGTAGGTTTTTAAATTTTATTTATAGTTTTTAGTTTTGACATATGCTTATCGTTGTTTGTTTCTTTAACTTTTATTAGTTTTCCATTGTTTTTACTCTTTATTTTGTGTTTGTTTTATGACTGTTGTTTATTTTGCTTTTGGTCATACTATGGATGTTAAATTAACTCGAGGTTGTGTTTGTCAGCAGGCACTGAGGATGGAGCGTTGACTCTAAAAGTGCACTCTGCATAATATTAAAAAATTGTAGAGGACTTGGCCTTCTTATTGATCCTTATGAGAAATAGTTCAGTCAATTTTAATAACCTACCAACGGGAAGCGTCCTCATTGTAAACAAACAGGTCTGCCAACCGCTCAGTGCTGAACTGACAGAAATATTCTTCACCGGAAAGAAAAACAATTACTGATACATATCTGAATATAGGATATTAATTTTAATGAAAACTATTTACTATATCTACTAACGTAATTTATAATAAATCAGAATAATTATTATCGCAATCACTCGAATTTTAATATTCCACCGACAAATGAAGGGGGGATCAACAGAACGTACTTGCATGTATCTCACAAAGTAGAAGTTCAATGAAAACAATATTTGGTATTTAACCTTGGAATGAAGTGGTTCATGATGTAACTGCTAATTTGCAATAAGACTGGTTGTATACAACTTTTCGATTTGACGGATAATAACGGAGATATTTCGGATTTTCAATATTCTATTATATATATTAAGCTTAGAATAAAGTGGTCCATGGAATAAAAGCTTTTGTAAAACAAATTCGATTTTTTAAGGTGATTTAGTATATTGTCGATTTGCGTTCATTGTTACTGTAGTCAGTATGTGTTAATGGTTATTGGTTCATGGCATGTTCTGCAGAGAGCTCTTTCTGATCTCGTCATGAGGAATGACTGCGTTAAATGTGAGTGTCCTATCCTAAGTCCCGTTAGAACAACCTAGTACTGAAAAAATTTTACTTTTCTCCTTTTTGATTTTGGCTTAGACTTCGTGAAAAAATTAATAATATTTTGAACAATTTTCTAAATGTATTCGTATATAGGAATAACATAATTTTTTTTATTTCATTTTAAATTGTTGTCTTTATTACTAGTCTGATGTTTATTTGTTGTCTTTATTACGTGCATACAATGTTTATTTATTTTGTTTAATTTTTATTTTTTGGTTCAGTTTTTTGTTATTTCTCTATAAATTTGTTTTTACTTTACATTGTTAACATTTGAACCAAATCGCCTAGTTGCGGCTGCTCCTGTATAAATAAATATAAAAGCTTATTTATAATTTGTTCAATTCATCACTGAACACATTAGATAATGGTTGAAATCGTCCTTGGGGGAGAGTGGGTTTAGAGGAGCAATAATTAAAAATTGAAATATCTCGATTATTGTGTGTCGGATCAAAAAAGGTTATATAAGCAATCTTGTTGGGATTTTAATTTTATTCCATTATTGATATATACTTTTTTCAGGAAAATTAAGCGAGTTATATGTATTAGCAAATTTCACTTACAGAAAATCAGCTTTTGAGGTCGAACTCAATATATATATATATATATATATATATATATATATATATATATATATATATATACATAATTGTAGTGAGATAACTATATAAACACGAATGAAAAGAAATAAATTTAGCAAAACTCGGCATTTCGTTTTTAGCGCCACATAACCAAAAGTATTTATTACCATCCACTTTTTACAACTAAGGCTAATTGGGGGACGGGTTATCTACAGGTTACCACCCTTTTCTAACCAGGGTGGGACTAAGGATTTTATTATTGAATTCCGTCACTAAACAAATTCCCCTGCCTAGGCGGGAATCGAACTCGCCACTCTAGGTTTACCATGTGAGATTAAGGTCAACGCTTGAACTCGCTTGGCTAACCTGAGCCAGAACCAAAAATGAGACTTAAAGAAAACATCAGCCTTCACAACTTTCTGTTCTTCACATCTGGTTGGATCTGTTGCCATGACTACGTTCATTGAGTTACCACGGCAACGAATGCTACAGGCTACATTAGTAATCAGCATCAAATTTTCTCTAAGGCAGGCTCAAAAAATAATTTTTTTCACCTAAAATGGCCATTCCTCTCTCTACGGACTGGGACGGCAGACCTTGGGAAGGAGCGAATATTATTGAGTTGAATGAGAACAGCCGCACTATACAATCCAACAAGATAAATTTCTTGAATGTGATCACTGGATGCTTGTTTTGTGGAATAGTTGACTATATACAAATTTTTGAACGAAACTCATCTCCCTGGTAGGATCGATGGACAATTGAAGACATTATTCGAAAATCGCGCCATGAGTACCTACAACCTAAATAGTTTATTGAAATCTGCAAAGAGTGATAAAATCTCCGTTAATATTCAAGATACAGACGAAATGAATAGAACAACATTCTTAGGAAATTAAACTTTAAACAAGAATGGTTATGCACAATTGTTTGATCTGTCAAGCGGTGCGAATTTTCGAAATTATGGTAAACCTGCTAAAAGAGATTCTGAGCACATGCGTGTGTTTGTTGTTGGTTGTGCAATGTTGATCTGTGAGGGCTGAATAATTTATTTTTTATCTGACACCACTGATCCAAAGGGGGGTTATTGAGAAGATTAAAGTTTGTGTTTTGACAACTCGTCATTTCTTATCTACGAGAGGTGTACTCATATGCTATTGATAAGGGATAATTCTGTACACGTGACTTTGACATACTGACTACTGACTGTCCTTGACTACATTACTCCGGCACGGGGCCGGCCCTCCCCAGTGGCAGCAGTAAGCCCCCGCTGTGTAGCTGCTGGGTAGGGGAACCGTAGGAACAGTAGGTCCTTAGTCGGCTTTGCTGTTCCGGGCAGGGGATCACTCCTGCCTTAATGGGGTAGGGTCTGCCTACTCAATGTGAACTACGGGCTGGGTGGTGTCCGGAGTGGAGGCTTGCCTTCACTGCCGGTCGCAGACGTAGTGGTCGTGTGTTCAAAGCACGAGGACGTACAGGCCAGGAAAACTGGTGCATGTACGGGAGTTCTTCTCTCGTGTGGGAGCTGGGTAGTAGGGGACCGTCCCTTCCATAGGACTCGCTTCTTGACCATCGTAGCGAGTCCTCAGTGACCACGAGGTAGTTGGATTGGTGTGGAAGGATTAAGGCCTTGCGGCTAGGTGCCTTCCACATTGTAGCCACTCCTCGACGTGGGTACACAATGTCCTTGACTACATCGTCTGTCAATGTTGATCCTGAGTGGGATTAACCAGTTGCCAAAAATCAAATTCGTATCTATTTGTGGCAGGAAATAAGGATGTCTTTAGTATTTGTAGCCATTATCATTTTAGCAAATTTCTAAAAAGGGATATCAGCTATTGAGGTTGTACTCATAACGAGATTTACAAAAAATGATCATTTATCTTACCTAGCAGATGACGAAAAAGTCCGTCATGCAGGGGCTGCGTAAACTAAGCAGATTTCCCCCGTGAAGGTTTACAATAGATAAATATACATACAGGTAACACAGCCGTGAATGCTCAGTAAATGTACAATACAAGGCTGAATTGTAAACAAACAGGCAAGCCAACCTCGTAGCGCTGCATAGATAGACCGGAAAGACAAACAATTAATGAAATATATTTGAATATAACATATTAATTTTATTGAAAACAATTTACTAAAGCTAGTGGTGTAATTTGTAATGAATCAGAATCCGTTTTATCTCAATCACTCAAATTTTAGTAATCCAAAAACAAAAGAAGGTGGGGGGGGGGTCAACAGAACGTATTTGCATATATCTCACAAAGTAAAAGTTCAATGAAAACAATATTTGGTATTTAGGCTTCAATTAATATCTTTTATTATATAACAGAACATTATTTATGTAGCACTAGTAGAAGTGGGGGTTTACTAAAGGCTGAAAACTGAAAAATGCAAATATCTCGGTTAATATTCACAATAGAGAATAAATGTATATAACATCATTTATAGTGTATTTAATTTTCAATAAGATTGATTCTATACACTTTTTCGATCCGACTTCTAGTAACATATATTTCGAATTTTCAAAATTCTCCCCCTCTAAACCCCCCCTCCCCCTGGTCCGATTTCAGCCGTTAACGAACTTGATCTTTCTTTTTACTTAAAACGACTAAATATCGAGTTTCGTAACGGTTACAAAAAAATTGCGACCGCTAGAGCGGTAACAGACATAGCAGACTGTCTAGCAGACTTAATTTTTCTTTTATCGTTAACTTGATTATATACGTAAAAAATCTGCAGGGGCTGCGTAAACCGAGCATATTATCCACTTGCATAGTATGATTGTGAACACCTCACCATATATTCTTTATTTCTATGTAAAAAAAAAAAAAAACGAGAAGTAGAAGGGGCCGGGCGGGGGGGGGCTGAAAAAAGTAAGTATAACTCGATTAGTATTTGTGTTTCGAAAAAAATATAAGACCAAGAATCGTATCACATCAATAGTTTAACAAAATTTGCTTCTATATTATTTCACGATCCGACTAATAATAACGGAAATATTTTGAATTTTCGAATAAACACCTTCTAAATCCTAACGTCCGATTTCAGCCGATAACTAATATTATCTTTAGTGTTGAAAAAATGTTGAATATTGAGTATAGTACAGATCAAATAAATATTTTCGAGTTAAACGTAAAATCGTGATTCCTGGTGAATTAGCGTCTATTTCCAATAATAAAGGGCTCTTGAAAACAATATTTGGTTCAACAATTAAGCTTAGAATAAATATCTCGATCAACATTCATGATAGAGATAACCTTTATATATAATTCTACTGTACGTGTGTATGTAACCGAACTAAACCTCTGGATCGATTTAAATGAATTTTTTTGAATGCGTTTGGGTGACGCTCTGAATGGTTTAGATTCACAAATCAGCCCGGCAGATGGAGCAGGAGTGGGGGCTGTAAGGGAGGCCTAAAATTAAAAATAGTGATATTTCGTTTCCTATTGGTTTTTCGGCAAATATGCACAGGATTAAAGTTGTTTATTTTCTTATTTAGAGTAACCATTGTTATATTCACTTTTGTCGGATAACAAAGTATAAATGAGATATACACTAAAAAATTGAAGTGGGAGCCAACAATTTTATTGGGCACTAACAATTGAACCGAACTTAACAAAACTCCATATGTAAATTAGCATTAAGTCTTCCATGATTATAAGCTATATTAATTTTTTTAGTTTCGAACGGGAGTGTGGGTTATAAGGGAGGCATGAATAAAAAAGTCCGTCACGCAGGGGTTGCGTAAACTAAGCAGATTTCCCATGTGAAGTTTTACAATAGAGAAATCTGCATACTGGTAACACAACATCACCTTGATTAAATACAAACGGTAATGAGAAATCTATCAGTTAATTAAAATAAATTCCCAACTGAAACGGCTTTTGAATTGGAATAACAATTTATATTTTAATAACTCAAATTTTAGTAGTCCAAGAACTAAAGAAGGGGGGGGGGTGGCGGATGAACAGAAAGTATTTGCATAAATCTCACAAAGTACCAAAGGTAAGGTAAGGTTGGGAACGACAGGTAAGGTTAGAAGAACCCTCCCACCTGAGCCGACGGAAATGGCCGATCTAATCCGAACTATACCCGACCACAGCCTTCATAAAAATGCATATATCTCCGTTAATAATCAAGATAGAGAATAAATGTATATAACAATATTTATTACATTTAATTTACAATAAGATTGGTTCTATACAATTTTTCGATCCGATGCATAATAACGGAGATATTTTGAATTTTCGAAAATCCCCCCCTCTAGTCCGATTTTAGCCATTAACGAACTTGATCTTTCTGATTACATAAAACGGTTAAATATCGAGTTTCGTAACGATCTAACAAAAATTGCGACCGCTAGAGCGTCAACAGACAAATATATATATATATATATATATATATATATATATATATATATATATATATATATATATATATATGTGTGTGTAATTTTGAACGGACCTCATTTTCAGCATCTCCTGGGTAGGATCGATGGACATTTGAAGATATGTTTCGAAAATCGCGTCATGAGTACGACCTCAATAGCTGATTTCCCCCAAGGGAAATCTGCTAAAATTCGTGATATTTCATTTTCTATTTGTTTTTAGGCAAACGTGCACATAACAAAAATTGTTTTCTGTGTTATTAAAAGTTGCTTTTGTTTTAAACATATTATTAAATTTAGTATCCTAACCCTAGAAATATCATGCAGGATAACATCTGTTGGGTCCGCTAGTTGTTTATAATACTTATAACAACGGATATAT